>JAXQQM020084986.1:202500-278124 GCA_034641835.2 Pinus albicaulis
CTCTTTGGGTGTCAGGCTTCACCGATCATGCACCCATTTACATTCAAACCTTTGACTTGATTTAAGAATTTTTGACTCTAGACTTGATGTCAACTCTTCATCTTGGATGAAAAATACACCCTCTTGTACAATAACTCAATGGTTTAACTTGACTCAAGCTATCCACATTTTCATTTTCCCTTAACATCTGATTTGACTTCCAAACTTGACCCAATAATTACAATGGTGGATATTTTGACTCTAATTCAAGTTATACAATATACCAATGAACATCAACCCTTAATACATTTTCATGATGTAAAAGCTTCACTCTCTCTCATACTCCATTCTTATGATAATATCATAAGTCACTAATTATATAATCTCCCATTATCACTTTCTTTTAAGCCTATAAATCGAAATGCAATCTATTTTTCCCAAGATTTATTTTATGGTGAAAATAAATAAACCATTTAATTTTCAACATTTAAAATACCTCTTTGAAATGAATTTTCATACCTTATGCTCCCTTTGAGGTTATTTAATAAATCTTCTCTTCGCAATTTCAACTCTCCAGATTTCATTCTTTTGTGTCGTTCTTATCACTGTGAATATGCTCATGCCCTTCATCAACATTGTACAAAAAAATATACCATAATACCTTCAACATGCTCACAATCTTAGCGCAAACAGTTTTCCTGCTCTTCCATGCATTTGCAGTGATGGTTCTCATGAAACACCATCTCTCTTTAGTGCACAAAAACAATTCCTTCATAGGATTTTTCCAAAACTTCCTTTTAACATGGTGGCATCAACATATTTCTCTAGCAGCAACAAACACAAACTGTATTATCTTCTGAACAGAAAAATGCGAACAATGTCACATGCATTACAAGAAATGATCAATTATGATCTCCAGATCATGTGTTCTCATATGTTGATAGATGATCCAGTCTCAGCCGCATCTACCCACATTAATATTAGCATGTCCAAAGATTTAATTACACTTTAGCATGGTGAAAATCCACATTACTTAATCAAAACATTTCGTCCTTCTATCTTTATGTGGTAGCATTTTCCTTTCAGATTTTACTCTTATAAAAAAATTTGACATACCCACATTAGTAAAAATTCACACAAGATTTAGTGGAATTTCATTAACACTGGAACACTATGTCATCCTCCATGAAATAACAATAAACATTATGATTTACCTTCTGCGCCCATAGCACATTTACCGTTGCTCTCTTTAGCTTCAAATTTCCACCATCTTCAAACATTTCAAAATGAAGCCCTTCTTATCAAAGAACTAGATATAACTTCTCCAATCAATCCACGCTGCACCCTGTGGACTTGATTATGATGAAAGTCTACTCCATAATGAATCTGCTGTGAGTTAAAACAATAATAAATTCTAGGTTTCTCGGCATGGACAAGGATACAGTTCATACTAATGCGTATTTCGAATTTCCGCTTTCCATTCACATCCACCGTCATACTGTAGTTTACCAATCTAATTAAAGACTGAAAACCATCATAATGAAAACCTGGCCACTGCAAATATCTTCTGCTTTGGGCTTATTTATGCTTTTGTATGCGAAATTACGCTCATATATGCAGGTGCTAGAGAAAATGCCATTTAGCACAGTATCTCTGCTTCTATGGACGTAGGTTCCTCAAGTGGAAAACTTCAACAATCTTAGTGACAGATTGCAATGATCTCCTCCTCACGTAAGTAATTGGTAGCATCTCCAGGGTAAGTTATAACTTCTCATTTAGAGCTAGAGATTATATCCCTCATTCAGAATATTGGCAATACAAAGATTCGATTAGATCGACATCAACAGATTCCTCTCAATACGTTCAGAACTTGATATCACCACCGTCATTTTCATATTCAACAAACACAACCATCGTCCGCGTGGAAGTAAAAATTCTGCCCAGAATATTGGCAATACAAAGGTTGGAATACTATAGGTACGACCCCAACATTATGGAGCTCTGCATCTCTACCCGGAATTACAAGGTTTCTAATGGATGTAACGCTGAGATCAAAGTGATTTGACTCACATCCTAGACAGTCATCGATGATCACCAGTCATCGGCCTTCCAGGACAAGCAGCGCTGGACGTGCACTTTATTTGATATCAAGATCCATAGCCTTTTCTGTTTTGGAAAATGTCTAGACCTCCTGCAGCTACTTCTAATTGGAAAGGGGAAACTTTCACAACAGGGTCATGCCTCCAAAATAATTCCAAATTAACTCACTTACAACAACAAGCACATCAATATCATATTCAACACATAATATTCTCTCCAAAAAAATCAATTTCCGGCATTCAACATTTTCACACAACAATTAACAGCAAAGGAAAATGATTTCCACCAAAGGAAAGTGGCTTCTTTAACATAACATGCCCTTTAAGAGAGGAAAAATATAATTCATGATGGGAAAAGAGATCTTCAGAAGCAGGTATTTTTCCAGAAAATCTAAAATGTCAATGCTAGAGACACATCTTAACTCTTCACTAACTCATAGTCTGCAATAGTATCAAGCGATGGCTTTAAAAATTGGTTCAACCAGAAATAAATAAAAATTCCCTGGATCAAAATTATATATTTTCCGTTAGGTTAACTCACCATAGAGAAGACCACATGCACAACAAAGTTGGCTCTCATCATGGTTCACAACTCAATGGACCCTGATTACCATACAATATTCACAACAAGCTTAACCAAACCATAAGACTCTCTCACAAATTCATCTCAAGTCTTCGGCTCTGATACCAAATGATGCATATTTTCTGCAATAAATCAAAATACTTGCACAAAATAAAGAGCACATTCCTAACAACATGAAATCCTCATAAAAAATATTCATTAAAACCATTTAAAATTAACTATCAATATATATGAAGTGAGAGCCAAACAATAAACAAAATACTGGCATATAATAACAACAAGAATTGCATATTCAAACCCTTTTGCCCTAATATTATATTTGTGGGCCTCTTGGCTCTCGCCCCTTATATGAACTCTCACACCATTTCTCTCTATATCACTCTATCCTCCTGTTAAGAATTACTGCAGAAATAAAATATCTACCGAGAGAATAATACAGATACAAAACCCAACAACAAATCACATAAACATAAACACAATGTTTAACCAGGAAAACCCCAAATATGAGGAAAAACCCAACCAATGAAATTTCATTAACTATTGGCCAAAAAACCCTAGCCAATCCGACCAAGTGAGCCTTCAGCACTCACCTCCAGGCCTTCCTTACAATGAAGTATTCCCAGACTCTTATAGGCTCCATTACATGTAATACCATAGGCCAAAACCATGGGTGCACAAAACCATGTGCCCCAAAACCACTACTATCTACCCTAGTCAACATTGAATCTACCCCGAGTCATGTTTACCTAACAATTCCCCCCTTAAACTTGACTTGGGGATTATTGACTAAATCCAACCAAACCTACTAAATGAGACAACACCGCTCACTCTAGCTCTTCCCCTTCCCCCCTCAAATTTTTACCCAGGGTAATTGTAAACTTGAAATCCCCCCTATCACCTAGGTCTAACCCAAACTTTACCAGAGATTACCGAGGGGTACGCATGCCATACCAGGTCTTACAACAGTATGCCCATTTACATGTAAAAAATTAACTCCATTATAATAATATTTTTTTTGTTTCATTGTTGCTCTTTGTACATATGAAATCAATGTCCATATAAAAAGAACCCATCTACCGGATTACATGGGTCACCAGCCTCTGTAACCACCAGTCCTCTAGGAGTTCTCTTCAGATACATGGTTCATCAATTAATTAATCCACATGCAAACATCCTCTCATCTCTGAATTTCTCGAACCAACTTCTTATCACTGCTAGTCACCAGATCTGAGCTGTGGTAGCACCATTGTTCTCTTTATCCATTGAGAAATCCTCCATGGAATTCCCCATGGAATCAATCAATTGGATATTTCCTATTTCCTAGAAACACCATGCTTCATATGGCCAGATCTACAAAAGGCTGCATTGATTTCTTCATTCACAAGCCAAAAAAACCCTTGGCTGCAAAAGTGTCCCTTTGAAGCCAAATATGGCTCCGATACCATTTGTTAAGAATTACTGCAGAAATAAAATATCTACCGAGAGAATAATACACATACAAAACCCAGCAACAAATCACATAAACATAAACACAATGTTTAACCAGGAAAACCCCAAATCTGAGGAAAAACCCAACCAATGAAATTTCATTAACCATTGGCCAAAAAACCCTGGCCAATCTAACCAAGTGAGCCTTCACCACTCACCTCCAGGCCTTCCTTACAATGAAGTATTCCCAGACTCTTATAGGCTCCATTACATGTAATACCATGGGCCAAAACCATGGGTGCAAAAAACCATGTGCCCCAAAACCACTACTATCTACCCTAGTCAACATTGACTCTACCCCGAGTCATGTTTACCTAACACCGCCATCCTCACACAAACCTCATATTTATACGTAATTATGGATTAATTTCAATCCATGATTTCCTCCACCTATATCTCAACCAAATCCTAAAATATCTTTATCCCTTCTTTGACTCAACTAAATTCCAATTAAGGAATTCCTAATCCCTAAAATATCTATCCAATCCAACTCCACTCATATTCTCAATTAATTAAGAGAATATTTACAATAAGCCTCACACTCAGATTATCCTCTCAATTTATTTTTAAAATGTACATAATTTATAAAATAATAAAGAAAAACATGACCCCCTAAATCACACAAATAAATAATTAAAATTAAGCAGAATGCTACCACATCAAGTTTGTTTAGAGGCAGATGCATTATCAAAGAAGATGAATTTCTTGCCTAGATTGACATGGTTGCATGACCCATATGGTATAATCTTTTCTCTCAGAGTTGAATTAAAAAAAAAATCGCTATATTCATAACCCAAGGCCAGATATTGAAAATTTTATGAATCAAGAAGAGTGGGCTAAAGGAACATTACAGGAAGTGGATGAACAGGTTCTATCAACTTCAAATATGGTGGATGATCCTAAACCTATCACAATCAATTTAATTATAATAATGCAAATCATAATGTATATTCTTGTCCATTCTCATACGAGATACTTTGAAAATATTCATAGTAATTATATTAAATTGATTTTCGGAACTATAGTTATGAGGCTTAAAACATTATTTGAAGCACCATAGTTGTCCAACCCTCCTGGTAGTAACTGGCAATTGTCCACCATATTTTTTATTGGAGAATGGGTTGATCGTCGATTTAGTAAAACCTTGATCCAACGGTGTAGCTTCTAGCAGTTGGGCCTAGGGTAACGACCTGACCCATCACTGCACATTGTTCTCATTTCACTTTGCCGCCTCGATCTGGTTCATCTCTGCAAGTACTGCTCCTCCATGTTCCTTTTTCAACTATTATGGTTCCGAGCCCTTTTTTGTGGTTTCAGATGACATGTTATAATCCAATTCCTTTCTCAAATTACTATGTGCTTCTATGTTTTGGGTTCGTCTTTGCATTTCTATTTTTCTTAGAAATTTTGTCGTTATACTTGGACCACTAATACTTCTATGCCTCCTCCATTATTACAAATGAAAATTATTTCTCTCTGGTGAGAGTTATGGAGGGTTTTATCTTTAAGTCAGGTATTTAATTCATGCCCAGTATTTTCTCTTTAACGCACTTGATAAATTCATTTGGGATACATTATTACTATGATGCGGGTTTTATAGCTCCACTACTTATTTATTTATTTTACTTTTTATGTTTCTTGCAGCAGGGATATTGTTCTAGAACCTTTACCTGAAATATTATTCCTATGTGCCGCGGGTTTTATTACTTTAACAGGTCGTCTCCTTTGTTGCCTTCAACAGTTCATGGGTTCACGTCGAGAGCTTCAATTTCAAATTCGATTCTTTCGGGTATTAATTCCCTATTCTAACAGTGTTCATATATATATGGATTTGTGTCAGAATGTTGCATTTAATTACCATTGGGTGTTTCTCACTTATATGTTGCACATATCCCTTCCGGTGTCATGGTGGAGCAAATGTCCTCCAGTTCTGCAATCCGTCTTTAGAATGACCAGGTAGGTTTAGATTTCTACTTCGGTTTGGCCTTGATTTTTACTTTTTTTAATTCTCTCTCTTGATTTTTCACTGAGGGTATAACCCTCTTGGTTGCACAGGTCTTCGAATCTGGTAGAGTTCTCCCTTGCATGTATGGTTGCATGTAATACTCTGAGAATGGAAGATTGGTTTTAGTTTTTATTTCGTCTTTACCAATTCTCTCCTCCACCTTTTAAGTGTTCGGTGCTAAATTATATGTGTAGAGTTTTTCCATATGGCTCTTTATAGATATTATAAAATATTATGGCCTTAGGCCTTTGCTATGTGCATCCCACATACCTAAAATCGATTGTGGTAAATATGAGAACTTTGTTCCGGTTACTATTCTAATTTCTAGGTTTTACTAATCCTGCATACATTAGCCTTTTATGGTTTTATTGTGTTTTAGTATATTTGAAAAACATATTTATCAGTATTTCAATTTATAAATTTCTCAGGACTTTTTCATATTTATAAATTCATTGTCTTAGTTTTTGGGTTATTACAATTTTCCTGGAAAAAAAGTTTGTTTTCCAGTGTTATTGTCTTGTACCCTTCTAGTTGTATTTAAAATCTTTTCATAACAACAATCTCGTGGACAGAGGAACATAACCCTACTCTGTAGCCTACAATGCTTAGCTTCTAAACCCCTGAGTGTGCTTATTCATTTATATGGATTTATTGAAAGTTGTAGATGGTGGTGAAACCTATAGTTTGCGAAGGGTTTATATCTTGTTTTCTTGCTTTCAATAGTTCTTCTATATTATTTCATGATATATATATATATATATAGTTCAAAATATTTCCATCTTAAATGAACTTCAAGATACTGCTTAATGTATTGTGCTTATCTATACTGGGTCTATTTAATAATATTTCCACTGCAAATGTCATATAACTTTCTATATCTACATGTTTTAGAGCTACTCTAGTTAACAGAGTTTAACAGTCAACTTTCTGTGTTGCATTTTCAGTTTGTCTGTAATAGCAATTTCTTGACTACTCATTACAGGAGTGTTTATCTTTTTCTTTAAATACACATACACCAATTTTCTTTCTAAATTTAACAGACATGTTCAATAGAACTTATTTCCCATATACTAATTCTAAGTACCCTTTAATTAGCATTACTATAAAAAAAAACCAGAAAGTTCATTCACTTATATCTAGAATTTCGATTAAACTGAGGGTGCCACCCAACCTTGAGAGAGATGATCACGTCCTCTACCCACACGAGCTCCACACCATAGTTTAGATAGTAGTTACGTGTCAGGAATTATACCTCAGGACTTTTTTCCAGTCTATTCTTCCTTCAAGTTTACAGATCTCCACTAGTTAATAACCATCTCTATACAACTCTTTCTTGTACAACCTCCCGTTATAAAACCCTTTGTCCCTTTTCTTGAATAGAACCCCTTCCCCCACTCAAGATTTCCTTTTTATCCTCTTCGGGAAGGTAACTGTCTGAAACAAACTACCTCCTCCTTTTTACTCTGAGATCTTGGAATTGTTTTTTTTTTTTTTTTAACCAATCAGTTAATCTATTATTCCATTTAATATTATGAAATAGAATTTAAGTTATATTTGTTATTAACGAATAACCACATTTTTTAATCTCTTTCATTAAAAAATTTGAATTTAATTATAAAATTCTTTTAGAAAATCATTAAAATAAAATGGGGTGTTACATCTTCCCCCATTAGAGACAAACAATGTCCCTAGTGTTTACTTCATCCCATGATTCATTTCTGGATATGATTCGTGTATGGAGTTTGCATCCTCCTAAGTAGCCTTCTCTGAGATAAAGTGCTTCCATTGCACTTTAACTTGGGGTATGACTCACCTCCGGAGCATTACTTATCTTTGATTGAGAATACGTTGAGGTTCTACCAGAAATTTGTCGTTTGATTCTACCTGCAAGCAATAGAGGTTTATAATTAATTTTAATTATGAATTGATCATTTCTTAGGGGTCATGATGTAAATACAACTTATATGTATTATTTTCCATTTTATAATATGATTGGGATCATGTATGTATGGTTTCAATAATGACACATGAAACACATTGTGTGCCAATATGTGGCTAGGCAATCCCAGCTGATAAGCTACCAACCCTATCCTTTCCAGTATCTAGAAGGGTTCACATTACCTGGGAGCCAATTTAGCACAGTTATTCCACCTCAAAGTTATCTTCTTGGGTTTAATTCTTACATAAACATGGTCACCCACCTCAAATTCTTGAAAATTTATTTTTCGATCAGCATATGCCTTTTGTCTATCTTGAGGCACTTTTAAGTTCTGTCTAATTTTCCTTACCTCACAATCCATTTCTTCTAGCATGTCTAGTCCAAGCATTAATTTGGTTTCTGGACTGCTCCAGTTTATAGGGGTCTAACATTGTCTTCTGTACAATGCTTCAAAAGGGCTTATCTTGAGGGATTCTTGATATCCATTGTTGTAAGTGAATTTGACCATACGTAAATACTCTTCCCACTTTTTGGGTTGTTGCATCATATACATGTGTAACATGTTTTCTAATATATGATTCACCCTTTTGGTCCATCCATCTATTTGAGGATGGTAGGTTGTACTAAATTGGATATGTGTCCCCAAACCCATGAACAGTGCTTTCGAGAAAGTTGAGGTGAACTTTACAGCTTGATCTGAGATGACAATTCTTGGAATGTCGTGGAGTCTAAATATATTTGTCATGAAGATATCGACAATCTGTACTGTCTGGTAAGTCGACTGAACATGTCTGAAATGGGCTACCTTGTTGAGTCTGTCCACTGCCACCATAATTGAATCGTTTTGCCTTTTTCTTCTTGGTATACCTGTGATGAAATCAAGCAATATGACTTCCAACTTCCATTCCGGTATAGGAATGGGTTGAAGCAATCCTGTTGGATGTTGGTGCTCCACCTTAACTTTTTGACACTCCAAACACTTAGTCAAATATTCAAAAATGTTTTTATGCATTCTAGGCCAGAAATATTCTTTTCTAATTGTTGTCATTATTTTCTAGTATCTTGGGTGTCTAGCATAGGAACTCCGATGATATTCATCCAAAATCATCTCCTTCAAGTTCATTTGGTTTGGAATACATATATTTCCTCAAAATACTAAGATTTGTTTATCATTAATTCCATAATCATATTGTTTTCCTTATTTTTCTATTTCTCTTACTTGTTGCCATAAGAATTGATAAACAAGGTCTCTCTTTGCTGCCTCACGTATTTTCTCCTAAAACTTAGATTATGCTTGATTAAAGTAGAATTCATAGATGCAGTGTAGTTTTCTTCTTAAAGCATCCACTACATGATTCTCTTTACCTTTCAAATGTTGAATGTCAAAATCAAATTCACTTAGGAACGCATTCCATATTTCTCAATGTGCATTCAAATTAGATTGTTTAAGGTAGTTGGTTAAGCTACTATGGTCAGTTCTCAACACAAATATTTTCCCCAACAAATAATATCTCCAAATTTAGAGGGCATGTCCTACCACAGTCAACTCTAAATCATAGGCAGAGTAGAGTTGCTCATGGTCTTTCAAATTCATGGATTCATACTCGATGAATTTAAAATCTTGTGTTAATACCACTTCCACCCATTCCTTACAGGCATCAATGCAGATTTCAAATTATTTTCTTGTATCTACAACTTTTAATACAAGGGAAGTAGTTAATAGCTCTTTTAATCATTCAAAACTAGTTTGACAATCCTTAGTCCACTTAATGACTTGCCCCTTCTACTATAAGTAGGTGATGGGAAAGGCTATCTTAAAGAATCCCTTGATGAATTGTCGGTAGTAACCAGCCATGCCCATGAAAGAGCGTATGTCTGCTACATTTTTGGGAACTCTTCATTCCATAATTGTTTTTATCTTTTTGGGATCTACCGAGATCCCTTCAACAAATATTACATGACCAAGATATTCGATCTGTTCTTTGTAAAAATCACATTTGCTAAATTTGGCATAGAGATGATGTTCCCATAACATTTTCAATACTAAGTGTAAATGATCTTGGTTTTCTTCCATATTTTTAGAGTATATTAGTATATTGTCAATAAAAATTTAAACAAATTTATCCAAAAATGGGTGAAAGATGCCATGCATCAAACTCATGAATTTTGTTGGTGAATTAGTTAATTCGAATGGTAGTACCAAAAATTCATAGTTTTCATACCTGGTATGGAAATATGTTTTGGATATGTCCTCATCCTTAGTCTGCATCTGATGATACCCGGATCTCAGGTCAATTTTTTAAATTATTTTTGCTCATTTTACCTAATCGAAAATATCATCTATATGTGGAAATGTATATTTATTTTTTATGGTCATCTTATTAAGTTGTTGGTAATCCATGCAAAAATGCATCGTTCCATCCTTCTTAACAAATAGCAGTGGTGCCCCCCAAGGGGACACACTTAGTCAAACATACCCTTTTTCTAATAGTTCTTGCAACTTCATTTTTAATTATGTCAATTCAGACACACTCATTCTTTATGGTGCTCATGATACAGTTGTTGCTCCGAGTAGTAACTCAATAGTAAAATCAATATCTCTTTTTTGGAGTAATCCCGAAATATTTTATGAAAATAGGTCCATAAAATATTGTACAACTAGAATCTTTTCCATCATAAGGGTCTTATCTTTGGAGTTAGTAAATCCCACTTGAATAGCATAAAGTTGACACCCCTTCCTAATGCATTCACTCAACTGAGATGTTGTGATGGGGCGCAATTGAAGGGGTTTCTTAATTCCTTACAATTCTTGACGATGATTGTACTCTGCCTTATAATAGATGGATTTCTCTTTGAAATATACCTGGGACCAATTTATTTATAACCAGTCCATTCCCAACAAAATATCATAAGATCCCAAAGGTAAAATATTTAGTTCAACATCTATTTGTTGTCTTCCTATTTCTAGGATACAATTTGAGACTTTTGCATTTACTCTTCTCTTAGCTCCAGCAAATAATTGTACCAACCAAGGACTCTTAAATTTTTGGCTTTTAATTTTAGATTTTTCAACTAATTGAGGATTTATATAACTTAAACTCGCACCATCATCAACCAAAATGGAAAAAGTTTGGGAATATAATTTACCTTCTAGTTCTATCATTGTTGGCTGGAAATCTGCTTGTTAATCTTCCAGTGTAGTGTTGATCCTTGGTATGTTTCGTGATACATCCCCTACTGTAGATGCCTGTTGTACATTAGCTGCAACTTCATTTCTTCCACGATGGGTGAAATTTTTAAAGTAGTTAACTTCACCACATCCCCAGCATTGTTGCAGCAGTTTTTGGGTATGTCCATGATCTGGCCTACTCGATGATTCAGTAGGCATTTCATCGACTCACCACTTGGGCTTCTGCTGATTTTTCCCAAATTGTCTATTTGTTGGGTTCCTTGTAGCATTTATATAATTTTTGGGTCTAATACTTTTAAAGTTTGAGTTAATATTATGCCCTTTCTTTGGTGGCAAACTTCTTCCAATTTCACCTTTCACCTTGGACTGCTGATAGAACATTCATGCTTTTCGAATCACCTCATGTAGAATTTTCAGATTCACTAATTTGATCCTCTCTTTCATGTGTGAAGGCAAGCTACTCAAGAATCATTGTACCTTTTCTTTTTCATCTTTCAAATATGGAATGTATCTTAATAAAGAGGTGAATTTAGTAATAAATGCATCCATATATAATTTACCAAACCTCAAATCATGGAACCCTTGAGATTTATCATCATAAAATCACTTAATTAAATACTTTTCCTTAAAATACTATTGGAACTCATCCCAAGTCAGATTCTGATCTTCAATTCCCCGTACCTTTTTCACCTCCACCCACAATAATGTGACTTTTTCTCGCAATTGATAAATGGCCAAGTGATATTTGATATTGATGTTATACTCGTAGACTTGAAAATACTTGTTCATATTTATTATCCATGCTTCAACTACTTCCTCAACTTCCTCAACTTCTCCGTCGAAAGTAGGAGGTTAAATTTTCTGAAATTCACCTTGTAACACCACCTTCTGTTTCTTCATTTCCTACTATTCTGAAGCATTTCTATACTCGGATTCATTATAAATTATGTTTTTGTTACTTCATTGTGTACGACTCCCTTCTGGATTTTCATTAACATGTTGTTGCTGTTCTCCTTTGTCATGGGTGTCCCTTTCTGGACTAGGTTGTGTTGTAGGATGATTTTCCTTATCCAAGAGGCTCTTGAGTATCCTCTCATGTTCCCTCATTAACCTTTCATTGTTTATTTGAACCAAACCATCTCTATTTGGATCTATTTCACTGTATCTAGCAGTTGAGTTGTTTGTCATTCATGTTCCCCCAGTAATCTGCTAGTTTGTTGGTGTTGGTCTACTCTCAATTTTACCCACATCTTTGGGTTGACTTCCGTATTATGATGGGAATGAGTTTCTCCTATAGTTCTCGGAGTTTGATGACTAGATCCTCTCCTCATTGGAACTCTTCCAATTATTCATGTCACTGTGTACAAAAGTAACCAAAAAAAAAATGACAACAACACCCATTATTATTTGGTTGGCCCAATTTGGCCTAGCGTGCAAACCACATTATGATACCACTTGTCACCACTAGACTTGAACTTTTACCAACACATAATTTTTTTATATATATACCATACTCAAAAGAGTCAGCATTCTAATTATTAACTAAGATACCCCAATATTATTTTTTGTGGTAAATATGGTGGATGATATTAAACCTATCACAATCAATTTAATTATAATAATGAAAATCATAATGTATATTCTTTTCCATTCTCATACGGGGTACTTTGAAAATATTCATAGCAATTATATTAGATTTATTTTTGTAATTATAGTTAAGAGGTTTAATACATTATTTGAAGCATCCTATCTTTCCAACCCTCCTGGCAGTAACTGGTAGTTTTCCACCATAAATTTTATTGGATAATGGGTTGACCGTTGATCTAGTAAAACCTAAATCCGACGATGCAAATTCTACCAGTTGGACTTAGGGTAACAACATGACCCATTGCTGCACATTATGCTCATTTCACTTTTCCACCTTGATCTAGTTCAGCTCTAAAAGTACTACTCCTCCATGTTCCTTCTTTAGCTGTTATGTTTTTGAGCCCTTGTCTGTGGTTGCAGATGAAAGGTTATGATCCAGTTCCTTTCTCAAATTACTATGTGCTTCTATGTTTTGGGTTCGTCTTTGCATTTTGGTTTCTCTCAGAACTTTTTTCATTATACTTGGACCGTCAATACTTCTATGCTGCACAAGTCTTCGAATCTGGCAGAGTTATCCCTTACATGTATGGTTGCATACAATACTCTGAGAATGGAAGATTTTTTTTAGTTTTTATTTGGTATTTACCAATTCTCGACTCCACCATTTAAGTTTTCGGTTCTAAGTTATCTCTGTTGAGTTTTTCCATATGGATTTGTATAAATATTATAAAATATTATGGCCCTAGCTGGCCTTTGGTATACACATCCCGCATACTTGAAATCAACTGTGGTTAATATGAGAACTTATTTCCGGTTGTTGTTGTAATTTCTGGGTTTTACTAGTAATGCATATATTATCCTCTTATGGATTTATTATGTTTTAGTATATTTGAAAAAAATATTTATCAGTATTTCAATTTATAAATTTCTTAGGAATGTTTCAAATTTATAAATTCATTGTCTTAGTTTCTGGGTTATTATAATTTTCCTGGAGAAAAACATTTTATTATTTTCTTGTACCCTTATTAAACTCTTTTCATAACAGTAATCTTGTGGCTAGAGGATTTTTAGATGGTGGTGCAACCTATAGTTTGTGAAGGGTTTATATCTTGTTTTCTTGCTTTCAATAATTCTTTTATATTACTTCACGATATATATATATATATAGTTCGAAAGCTCACCATCTTAGATGAAATTCAAGAATACTGCTTAATGTATCATGCTTGTCTATAATGTGTTTAGTTAATAATATTTCCACTGCAAAAGTCTTACAACTCTCTATATCTACATGTTTTAGAGCTACTCTAGTTAAGAGAGTTTAAACAGTCAACTTTGTGTTGCATTTTCAGTTTCCCTGTAATAGAAATTTCTTGAATACTTCTCATTACAGGATTTTTTATATTACTATTTAAATACACATGAACCAATTTTCTTTCTATATTTAACAAAGATATTCAGTAAAACTTCTTTCCAGTATACTAAATCTAAGTACCCTTTAATTATCATTTCTATAAGAAAATAACCACTAATCTCATTCACTTATCTCTAGAATTTTGATTAAACTGATGGTGCTACCGAACCTTGAGAGAGGTGATCACATCCTCCGCTCCCCCTGAGCTCCACACTAAATTTATATAACAGTTATGTGTCAGGAATTATACCTCGGGACTTCTGTCTAGTCAATTCTATTCCTTTGAGTTTGTACGATCTCTGTGACTACCTATGTGTAAATCTAGACAACTCTTTCCTATACAACCTCATGTTGTACAACCCATTGTCCCTCTTATTGAATAGAACCCTTTCCCCCACTCCGGATTTCCTTTTTATCCTCTTGGGGAAGCTAAGTGTCAGAAACAAAGTGCCTCCTCCTTTTTCTCTGGGAACTTGGAATTCTTTGTTTTTTTTACCAATTAGTTAACCCATTATTCCATTTAATATTCATGAAATAGAATTTAAATTATATTTCTTATTAACTAATAACAACATTCTTTAATATCTTTCATTAACAAATTCAAATGTAGCTAAAAAATTATTTTAGACAATCAATAAAATTATTTTAGACAATCAATAAAATAAAACGGTGTGTTACATACAATCTTTGCCTCTTCTACCATCATCGTCATTTATATTATATTATTATGATGATAATAGCATATATTTTAAGCTTCATTTGTGGACTTCTTTCATAAAGAGCAGTGTGTCCCTGAATGTTTGGGATGGCCAAGTATGGTTGTTTATAGTATTCTTTCAACATATTTGTCTCTTCCATCATCATCATCATTTATATTATTATGATGATGTAAGCATATATTTTAAGTGCACCATGGACTTTGATAAAGAGCATCGTATCCTTGAACATATTGGATGGCCAAGTATGGTTGTAACAATTGATGTAGGTGTTAAAAGATTTAGAACAATATATATAATTTTTATACAAATAATAATAATTAAAGTTATTTTGTGTTTCATTTATCCAATTAGATTTAGGTGGAATTTATGAGGGTTATTGAATTTTTAGGCTTCTATTTTGTAATTTGGTAAAGTTTCTAAACTTACCCTAGAAATACCAAAGAAATTCACGTTGTTAAGGGTTGTTATGGCCTCATATAAGTGTGATTCATGTAAAATTCAATCATACTTTCTTCTATCATAAGTGAATTCCACAAATCACAAATACTTTAACAAACAAGAAATAATTAAATTTATTTTAATCTTAAAATTAAAAATCTAATATAAATAAAAAAATCAAATTATTAAGTTCATATATCAAAATAAAAATGTATTCAAAATTATGTATTTAACTTAAAAGAATGCTTCACCTAATATATAAAGCATTGTTTGGAGAGAACCAAATAATCCCAATATAAAATTAAAATTTATATATTATTTAAATAAAAATATATTTAAAACTTTAAAAATTTAAAATTTTTTAAATTAATATCTATAATTATTTTCAAATAAATTTAAATTAATATTAAAAAAATAGTTAGTATCAATCAAACTTTGATTAACCTATTGGAAAAACAATTTATCCCGATAGAAAAGTAACAACATATTTTGATCCTATTATATGTAACATTAAATTGACGTCTAATATGTTGAGATTTGATTATGCAAAATATTGTGCTACAACATTCATAAATTTCAAGTGAAGTAGAAAAACCATAAGTTCACTAAAACCATGAAGAATAGAATGTGGAAATATCAATAGTTCTTGGAATGATTAAATTGATTGGAGGTGTAGAATTTGGATTTTTGCATAAATTATCCTTAGATCAATCCAATTCTTTAGGTTCTTCTACCTAACCAACATAGATCCATCTTAAGTACGGATCTAACATGAGCCAAGAGAGATCAAATTGATAGAAATTTGAAGAGATCTAGAGAAAAGAGAGATCAAATTGATAAAAATTTGAAGAAATCTAGAGACAACAGTTGCACACAACACACAACAACCACACACTGTCATATTTTATTAATAAAAATAGTTACAATATATATTACATAAAACACTGAATTCGACAAATGATGACTCATACATGAGACCATTCCAATTCATAACATAGGAATCAACAACTTCTAGATTGACACATTGGGACTCACAATGACACCTATATATGACATGGAAGCATTACTTCCAACAAAAAAAAATTTCGAGTGCAAAATAAAATGTGTTATTTTTCATTCTTTAAATTGTATTTTTGAATGCTAACTAGTGTATATATAGGACCAAATAAAAATTTTAATATGAAAACTTATTTTTTTCTATATATAGATATATATGAAGTTGATATGGACATAAATTAGTTAACATAAATTTTCAAATAATTTATTTAAATCTCTTGTCTAAATATTTTGGAGATTTAAACATCTCATTTGTCAACAGTTGTAGATTAAAGACATGAAGTTTGGAAAACAACACAGGAGCTCACAGGTGCAGATCACTAGGAGCTCCCACAAGAAAATGCACCCACTTGAGGTTTCTCATTAAACACCAACAATTAAATAGATACATTAGGTAAAACAGATTCCTAAATTATAGGAACTGAATGTCTAATGAAAAGAAAAATCGCAACTATGTAACTAAATGCCTAATTCTCCATTAATTTCTAACACTCCCCCTTAATGGAGAAATGGATTTTTAAACACACCTAATGTATCCCTAAACAAATCAAACTTCAGTATTCCTAGTGGATTAGTGAATATATCACAAGAATTACAATACTCTACAGAAATCTCTTTGGACTACACTTTCTCCCTAACAAAATGAAATTCAGTGTTGATGTGCTTAGTGTTTTTATGAAACACGGGATTGTAAGCCAGTTTGATGGAACTCTAATTGTCGCAATTGATGATTGTAGCTTCTGTCTATTCTTCCCCTCCATATTGGAGAAGTCTATGCAACCAAACTACCTCACATGTCACTGTACACATGGCTTGATATTCTGCTTCTGTTGAGGATAAAGCAACAGTACAATGCTACATCTTGGGACAAGAAAGTTTGGCTTGAATTTCTCCAAACTTCTAGACCCAAACGGTATTGCATTTATCCAATGTCCTTCATCTCAAATTTCTATGATAATTGCTGCTTGATTTCTTCAATGAGATTGTCTGCACTTCTTGTTATTATCATATCATCTACATATAAAGAAATCACCACTATCTGTCCTTCATTATTAAACACGGTATATAGATTGGGATCATTTTTTCTCCTTTCATAACCATGCATGAGGAAAAAAGAATCAATTTTTTCGTACCAGGATCTAGGTGTCTGCTTTAAACCATATAAAGCTTTCTTTAATCTACATACTAGGTGTTTTTCCCCCTTCTTAACAAACACTTCAAGCTGTACTAAATATACTTCTTCTTTTAAATCACCATTTAAGAAAGCAGATTTAACATCTAATTGATGTATTTTACAATGATGTTTAGTGGCTAAAGCAATAATCATTCTAAGGGTATTTAATTTTGCAACAGGGGAAAATGTCTCCTCAAAATCAATACCTTCTATCTGGGAATATCCCTTTGTCACCAACCTTTCTTTATGCTTATCAATAGACCCATTTGCTCTAAATTTCAACTTAAATAACCGTCTGCAACCTATGGGTTGTTTATCATCAAGAAGTTTTACTAGATCCCAAGTATTGTTCTTAATGATAGATTCATATTCCTCATTCATTGCTTTCTTCCATTCAGGACTTTTACTAGCTTCATAAAAATTAGAAGGTTTTGCAATGTTTAACATACCAGTCATAAGCGCACAATCCCTATATCGAGTTGGTAACTGTTTTGGCCTGCTTGATCTTCTGAGTGGTGGGGGTTCAATTATTCTGCTTCTTTCTTCTCTTTGTGGACTGAACTACGCATTATCCTACTACTGTTGTACCTGCTGTTGTTCCAGTTGTTGTTCCTGCTTCTATTCCTACTGCTAACTTATTCTTGTTTCACTATCCTCTTCTGAAATTAAGGGTATATGCCATTCTTCATTTTTTTGGACAGGATTTGCATCATCAATCTATTCATGGAATAATACATCTCTATTGACAAACACCTTGTGAGTAGCAGGGTCAAACAATTTATAAGCCTTATACTCACTACAGTATCCAATGAAAGTGCATTTAATGGCCTTTGAATCTAACTTCTTCTTGTTCTCTTTGGGAACATGTGCAAAAGATTTACAACCAAATACTCTAAGGTGACTTACTACAGGCTTGAAGCCAAACAATGCTTCAAAAGGAGTTTTATACTCAATACTTTTATTAGGACTCCTATTCTCTAAATACACTACAATATTAACAGCTTCTGCCCAAAAACCATTGGTTAGATTCTTACCTTTCATCATACTGCAAGCACACTCCACCAGTGTTCTGTTTTTCCTCTCAGCTACTCCATTCTGCTGAGGAGTGTAAGGTGTTGTAAATTTCTTTTGTATCCCATGCTCGATGCAGTATTTGATGAAGACTCCTTTCTTGAATTCTCCCCCTTGATCTGATCGAAGAATCGTGATGAACTTTCCTGTTTGCTTCTTAATCATGTTTCTGAATTTCTTGAAATACTCAAAAGCATGACTTTTCTGTTTAATAAAATACACCCTTGTAAATATTGTACATTCATCAACAAAGATAAAAAATAATAGGCCCCACCTAACGACCTTGTCTGCATCGGGCCACATAAGTCAGTGTGTACAAGTTCGAGTATATCCCTCTATTTTCTATCTTTAATGGTGGGAAATTCATCTCTATGCTATTTACCGAACGCACATGCTTCACAATCAATATGCAACTTTTTCAAAACATGAAGACCATCTACCATACCTTTGTTCTGCAACAGAAGGAGATCACTAAAATTGATATGCCCAAGTCGTTGATGCCACAAATTTTCAGCAGACTTATCTGACAACATCAAGGCTTGTTGAGGCATACTCTTCACATCTAGTTTGTAGAGTCCCCCTATGCGAATACCTATAGAAATGGG
The DNA here is from genome assembly GCA_034641835.2 of Pinus albicaulis. Classification (NCBI taxonomy): domain Eukaryota; kingdom Viridiplantae; phylum Streptophyta; class Pinopsida; order Pinales; family Pinaceae; genus Pinus; species Pinus albicaulis. The sequence continues at coordinate 221,845 of JAXQQM020084986.1, forward strand.
CTTCATCTGATCCAACAAATCTTTAATAATGCAATGAGATTTAAAAAATTCTACTTTGAGGTCCTGATCTATAATCTTTGACACAGAAATCAGGTTCTTCTTAATGCCAGGAACATACCACACATCAGATATATTCCTGATGTTACCATCAGGTAGAGTAACAAGGACGTCTCCATGTCCCTTGATCTCATACCCTCTATTATCTCCAAGGTAGACTTTTACTCCAGAGTTGGATTCTTTAAAAATTTTGAACCATTTCTTTTTACCTGACATATGCAAGGAGGCTCCAAAATCTATGAAACAAATATTTGATTCATCCTCCATAGTAGCTAAGGCAGTGTCATCCTAAGCCATAAACGATCTAACATCCAGATTCTTATCTATGTCTGCATCTGCATCTACATCCGCCAAATGACTTGCATCTCTTCTCTGCTTGTACCTCTCCTGATTTGCCTTCTTCTTATGAAAAAATTTAGCAATATGGCCTATCTTACCACAATAACAACATTTGAGAGCAGAGTCATTTTTATGTGAGGTCATACCTTGTGGTGTCCTTTTTGATGTGTTGCCCCTCCTCTGATTAGCCATTTCTCTCCCTTTTGGCTTGAACTTTGTTATCAATGCAAGATCTGGATCTTGAGGTTTGAGAGACAACCTCCTCTCCTCTTCTTGTAGAAAAATCCCAATAATCTCTTCAAAACATGGAGCCTTTTTTCTTTCATTTAATCTGGTTATAAACATCTGATAGTCATCGGTCATGCCGTTCATGGTAATTGTCACCAGATCATCATTTTCCACGGTTTGACTGATATCAGATTGTTTATCTTTAACTTCCTTTATCCGGGATAAGAATGAAGAAACAGACTTATTTCCTCCATCTTGATTGAGAGGATCTTCTTCCTGAGGAAAAAGGTTCGACTGGTGTTCTTGATTTCATACATGTCTTTGAGAGTTGTCCAGATGTCATTTGTTTTCTTGCAATATCAAATATGAGGGATGATGCAATATCTAACTGACAATTTGAGTAGCACCTTTGCCTTCATCTCCCTTTTCTCCCACTCTTGAATTCTTTCATTCATTCCAGCATTTGCAACAGTTGGCTTAACTTCATCACCAATGACAATGCTATAGGAATTTTGTCCCTCAAGAAAATTCTGAAGCTTAAATTTCCAATTTGTGTAATTGGAACCATCCAACTTGCTACTTTCATTTAAGTAATCTGCCATCTGAGCATTCATCTTGAAAAAAAAATACTCTAGCAACTTAAAAAAAACAACCCAGATTACCACAACAAATTGAATGCAATTGTGAATAATAAATATTGAATGAAGGAGAGGTACATGAGTTACAACATATGTTTGACCTTCTTGAAGCAAACATGGAATTCATTTACATTTCAAATCAAGATTTGCTATTAATGAGGGCCTTCAAGTTTCAATGAAAAGAAAACCCTTTGATCTCAAACTGTATCCAATTCTCAAGTTTACAATTGACAATTAAAAAAAGATTGCCGAATCAATATATATAATACAATTGACAATAGAAATCTCTACAATCAAATCAACTCACAATTGGAAAACAGATTGATAAACACAGCAATAATGACCAATGGTGTTCTGTTTTCTAGTAGTGATTTCAATAGATGAAAAAATTGCAAATCCGATCAATGCAAGCAATGCAACTTCGCCGTCGTGCTGGCTCACTTCAATTTTTTTTGAAGGTCTGCTTTTAAGGATATCTTCTACTCGAAAGAGTTCGTTCAACAAGAGAAACAACACTACCACAAGTCTAGAAATGACGTCCACACCCTCAATGGCTACGACCTCAATCTTTGCAGCGTTAAAAAAAAATTGCAACGGCCTCAATAATTCTGTGAGAGACACTTACTTCTTTTTTTTCTCCACAGTGTTCTTGCAAGGCCGCCAATGACAGTCTAGGTGTAGGAGTCTATGCTTGTTGAAAAAATCCTTTGATACACGATCTCGTGCTGTTGTTGAAGAACAACATCCCCCTCTTCACTGCACGTTCCCCTCTGAATTGATCTTGCAGTGAGTGATGTCAGTAATCCAATAGCAGTGCCAGTAATTTAAGCGATGTCAGCAATCCAACGTGACTTCACGGAGGTCTTTCATGTTATTGGAGTGCTGCTATGAAATCGACAGCTTGGATCGACAGTGCTTGGCCCACACCTGTCCCTCGTAAGTAGATGCTTTCAACGATGCCAGCCAGTCCAATCCGATTCGATATAGGATGCCAGTGAGTTCGAGGAGCTTTTTGATATGCTCCACCTCTTGTGAACTGATGGAAATCCACACCACGTAAAAAAACGCCTTTACAGTGTTGGTAAAATGCCTTCACGGCCTCCACACAGCCTCACGACCTGCCTCACATAGTACGGAAACAGAGAACATAGCTCTACACTAGTGAGCCACGAAATTCGCCTTCTCGGCCTGCCTCACGCACAACTTAGTTTACTTGCAAAGTCTCTCATCCCTCCTGAGCTCTGATACCATGTCAACAGTTGCAAATTAAAGACATGAAGTTTGGCAAACAACACAGGAGCTACGGGTGTAGATCACCAAGAGCTCCCACAAGCAAATGCACCCGCTTGAGGTTTCTCATTAAACACCAATAATTAAATAGATACATTAGGTAAAATAAATTCCTAAATTATAGGAACTGAATGTCTAATAAAAAGAAAAATCACAACTACATAACTAAATGCCTAATTCTCCATTAATTTCTAACATCATTCACACATTTTTTTTACTTGTAATTACTTTAGAGTATATTCATTTTTTTTTAATTATAGTCGCAAATTAATTTTCTATTTACACATGTTCTCATATTGGGTGGGTTGTAGAATGATCCTCCCGCTCAATGAACCTTTAGGCTCAACAAAATAATTAACATAAAAATATGTTACAATATACAAAAGATTTAAAAAAATATTTATTTAATTAATAAAAATAAATGTTATCATAAAAATATAAAAATATAATATTAATTTAAATTTTTAAAATAAAATACCATAACAATTAAAATTATGAAGTTGAATTATTTTAAAAAGTCAAATGAATTGATTTATATTATTTTGAATGAGTTCAAAATAGAAAAAAACACTCACTTGAAATATTTTCTATACACTTCTATTAAAATGTAATTTCAAATTATTGATGATCATTTTAATTTTCTTAATCTCTTACTTGATATTAAAAATCAAAAATTTCAAAAAATTTATTTAAATTATCTATCAAATTTTATTCTAACAAACATTTATCATAATTATTATATAATTTACAATTCTCTACATTTATTTTTAATGATTCAATTAAAAAGGAAACAAGACATTCTAATCATAATTCCACTTCAACTAAAATAAGATAAGATATATATTATTAAAAAATTAATATAATTTAAGAACCGTTTAATTAAAAAAAATACATTCTAATCATGATTCTAGTTCAACTAAACTAAAATAAGATATATATTTTAAGAGTTGAGAGGTTTATCTATCACCATAAAGATATGTATTATTAAAAAATAAATATAATTTAAAAATAAAACAGAAGCCACTCTAGTCCATTCTAGTCCTAGTCCACTCTCCCACATGGGATTATAACTACAATGAATAATTGTAATTACACTAAATGAATGATATTATTAAAATACAGTTTATGAGATTATTAGCTTTGTGTTTTGCTTTTTTGTAATTCAAATAATTGTTTATTCAAATTGAAGATAAATTTTCTCAATCTTTCACAAATATTAATTATACTTAAATTGCCTGTTTGCAAAACCCACAAAGTTTAATTACACTTAAATTTCTTATTTGCAAAACCCACAAATATTAATTACACTTAAATTGTCTCATTGTATAACCCATGAAGACATCGGCACTCCTGGGTCTCCCATGCATGAATCGAACCCTTTTCGTCGACTCCCAATGTTGACACCAGAGTTACTGCATTTGAATGCATCATCGAAATTGATGGAAACAGTGGAGGAACGCACACCTAATTGCTGACAGCAGAAGGCAGAGGACCAGAAAGGCCCTGCGCCAAGATTAATAATGTACTTATTTCCTAATATCAAAGATTCCACTTTAAATCCAAGCGCGAATATCAAACTGCTTTGCACCAACGTGGATGTGGAAAGAATTTCTTGAAAAAGCATCTCAAAAAATTGCTCTGTTCTTGCTTAAGCAATACCATTAATTCCTTTTAATTTTTACTTTTCTTTCGACCTTCTTGCCCTGACCTGATCTCAAAATAACGAAGTCACCTGTTCGGGAACCATCTGCAGAACCTTTAAACCATGACTAGCTATCATTATCTATTTACACATTCGTGAAGTTAATCCATGATTATGTATTTATTGTTGATCTCGTTTTTTCTTTTGTTAGACATAGTTATTTTCTAGGAATGCGCAATGGCATCATCATGTTATCTCTCATTTTCAAAAAGCTCATAGATATTCTCTCGCACAGCCAAAACCCTCGTAAATAATAATAAGTGGCTACGTATTTTAGTGTATTTATGGTTGATCTAGATTTCGCTTTCCCTTTTTGTTATTGCTTCAATATTTTTTTATTGATACAGTTTCAATATTGAATCATTCATAGTGGATATATTTGATTATTTTTCAAATCTGAAGTTTGAAAATGAAAATTTCGGTCTCATAGTGGATATATTTGATTATTTTTCAAATCTGAAGTTTGAAAATGAAAATTTCGGTCTTATCAAATGATCCCAATCTTTCATGTTTATAAGATTATCTTCTTAGCCTACACCTATTTTTCCATGATTTTGTTTAATATTTTTAGAAATTAAAATAATTTAATTTGTTTTCCATGATTTTGTTTAATATTTTTAGAAATTAAAATAATTTAATTTGTTAAATTTCTTCAAGCCAGCAACCTCAGCTAACTTTAATTCATCTCCCATTAATGATTCTCATTTTTAATTTTATTATACTAACCATCTGACACAGTAACCCACTTTATGAATTTGCTGCATTAAACTACACAGAATTAAGAATTACTTGGCAAGTAATGGCAATCCTTAATTCTTTTTCCTCTCGTTCCATTTACAGCCTAAAGAAAACTTAAAGAAGAATAATGCCCTTTTCTCATCCTTTAGTTGTAAGGCAAGTTGTGGACATGATTAAAAAAATTAAACGAACATCCCGAATTCCCAAATTACTCTTCTCTATTTTTATCAGTATTTATATTTATATTTATAGTAAGAAAACATTTTCGTTGAAATATTTTTCTATATTTATATGTGGTTTATTATATAAATGTATTAGTGAATTATATTCATTTTAGTGTATTAATTTGAAACTATATAATATGAAGTGAATATTTTTGCGAATTAATTTTTTTTGGTACATGATTATTTATAATGTAATATAAAATGCATTTTATTTAATTATATATTTATTTTTATTTTTTTTTAAATTGTATAATGTAAATCAAATTTATTGAGGAATATAATTGTTTTATTTATTTAAAATATTTTTTATAAATGTATTTCTTTACTTAAATTAAAAATAGTGAAGTTATATTTTTTTAAATTTTCATAAATGTATGAATAATTGTGTTTGATGATATATTTTTTAGATGATATGATGTTAACATTTATGTATAGATGTATTTTTAGTTATAATGTTTATGTTTTTTGTATGTTGTATTTGATGCATACTTTTAAATGAAAGTGCTTTTTGTTTGTTTATGTGATATCATGGTGTAGTTATGCTAATTAGGTGAAACAATTCTGTTGTAACATAATATAATGTTGAAATATTTTGCATGTGTAATGCATATGTGTTTATGTATGTATTTGTTTCTTTTGTATATTTTATATGATAATATGTTTATTGTTTCTTTGATGATATAATGAAATTTGTGTCTTTTTAGATAATATGATGATTTTTTATTTTTAATTGATAAGGTGTTTTTGTTTGCTACATGATGTGGATTGTACATGTGAAATGATACATAATGATAAGGATAAGGATAATAATGAGGAGGGGAGACAAAGATGGTGAGGAAGAGAGGGAGAGAGATGAGTATGTGTGTGTGTGTGTGTGTGAGAGAGAGAGAGAGAGATAGAGACAGAGACAGAGAGAGGAAATGTGTGTTTGTATTTGTGTGAGAGAGGGATGAGAGGCGAGAGAGGGAGTGTGTGTGTGTGTGTATGTGAGGGAGAGAGAGAGATAGAGAGAGGCGAGGGTGGGGGAGAGAGAGAGAAAGAGAGAGAGAGAGAGAGAGAGAGAGAGATGGGGGGGAGAGAGCTAGAGAGAGAGGGGGAAGAGAGAGAGGTGGGGAAGAGAGAGGGAGGGGGAGAGAGAGAGGTGGGGAAGAGAGAGGGAGGGGGAGAGAGAGAGGTGGGGAAGAGAGAGGGAGGGGGAGAGAGAAAGGGGGGGGAGAGGGAGAGAGACGGAGAGAGCGGGGGTGGGGGTGTGGTGAGAGACAGAGTAGGAGAGAGAGAGAGGTGAGAGAGAGAGAGAGAGAGAGAGAGAGAGAGAGAGAGATAGAGAGAGGGGGGGGGGGGGGGGGGGAGAGAGGAGAGAGACAGGGGGGAGAGAGATAGAGAGAGGGGGGAGGACAGAGAAATAGAGAGGGATGGAGAGAGAGAGAGAGAGAGAGAGAGATGGCAAGGAAGAGAGGGAGGGAGAGAGAGAGAGAGAAGTGTGTGTGTGTGTGTGTGAGAGAGAGAGAGAGAGGTAGTGTGTATCTTGGTGTGTGAGAGAGAGGGAGGGGGGAGTGGGGGAGGTAGGGAGTGTGTGTGTGTGAGGGAGAGAGAGAGTGAGAGAGAAAGAGAGGGAGAGAAAGAGAAAGAGAGAGCAAGAAAGAGAGAGAGACGGGGGGGCAGAGAGAGAGAGGGAGGTAAGAGAGAGAGAAGGGGGGGTAGAGAGAGAAAGGGATGGAGAGAGAGAGAGAGGGAGAGAGAGAGAGAGAGAGAGAGAGAGAGAGGGGGGAGTGAGTGAGAGAGAGAGAGAAAGAGAGGAGGAGTGTGAGGGGGGAGAGGGGAAGAGAGAGAGAGGGAGAGAGAGAGAGAGAGTGAGGGAGAGAGAGAGAGGGGGGGTAGGAAAAGAGTAGAGAGAGAGAGATAGGAGATGAGAGGAGAGAGAGAGAGGGGGGGGTGAGTCATAGGGGGAGATAGTGAGGGAGAGAGAAAGGGAGGGAGTGTGAAAAAGATAGAGAGAGGGAGTGTGTGTGTGAGAGAGGGATAGAGAAAGAGCTGGAGTGAGCAAGAGAGAGAGAGAGAGAGAGAGAGAGAGAGAGAGAGAGAGAGGAAGTGAGTGTGCAAGAGAGAGAGAGAGATGGATATAAATAGGAGGGTAGAGAGAGAGCGAGGGGGAGAGAGAGCAACAGAAGGTGAGAGAGAGAAAGAGTTCGAGAGGGAGGGGAGAGAGCAAGGGGGAGAGGGATGTAGAGAGAGAGGGGGGAGAGAGAGAGAGAGGGAGAGAGGGGGGGATATATAAAGAGAGAGAAGGGGTAGAGTGATAGAGAGAGTGAGCGTGGGGTGAGAGAGAGGGGGGAGAGAGAATTGGGGGGAGAGAGAGAGAGAGAATGGGGAAAGAGAGAGAGAGAGAGAGAATGGGGAAATAGATAGGGAGAGAGATGGAGTGATACAGGAAGAGAGAGAGGTGGGGAAGAGAGAGAGAGAGCAAGGTAGAGGGAGATGGGGAGAGAGAGAGAGAGAGAGTGGGGAGCAGCATTCTCAACCCTGGGTAATGTATAGGGAATACACCCTATTGTCCAGAGTTCCCTCAGTCCCAGGATCCCTCTATCTCAATTCCTCATTCTGGGAGCTCAAACAAAGAGGAAGAGTTGGCAGCAGACGCAATTCTTAGAATCAAACCCCCTGGGTCAGGTCATGTGTTTGGGTGGGTTGGGTCAGTCGTGCACTTAGGTGGGTCAGGTCATGCATTTGGGTGGGTCAGGTTGTATCATACGTTTTGGAAGGTTGGGTCATGCATTCCGGGGGGGTAGGGTTGCCTAGAAAGGGGGTAAATTCTCATAATCACTCTACTACCCCCTGCTTAACGCAAGGCCGATTCTAAGAATTCCTCCCCTGGAAGGCAGGAGAGTCGATTCTTAGAATTGACCCCACTTCCAAGCAAGGGGGGAAGATTTTGAGAATTGACCCCCACAGGTCGAGTCATGTGTTCCGGTGGGTCAAGTCAGGCCATGCGCATGGGAAGATAAGTTCGTGCATTTGGGTCGAGACTGGCCGTGTCATGTGTTAGGGTGGGTAGGGTCATGCATTAGGGGGGTGGGAGGTTGAGTTGCCTAGAAAGGGGGATGATTTATTTGGGCGGGAGCCACAAAGCTTGAGTGGGCACCACGGGGCTCGAGCAGGCACCCTCTTGTGGTTATGCTTGCCTACAGCACATCGGCTTATGCTTTCGATTGGGTCGAGTCGAGTGCTCGGGTGGGTTGGGTCATGCATTCAAGGACATCGAGTTGGGTCGTGCATTCATGTTGGGTCGGGTCATGCGGGGCTCGGATGAACACCCCCCAAACTCACGACTTGAACCGACACCCCCACAAATGCACAATCTGACCTGCCCAAGTGCACGACTAGACCTAACCCACTCGAACATATTTCTCAACCTAGGATTCTGAGAATAGACCCCCCCCCCCCCCAAATGCACAATCCGACCACCCGAACATGCGACACGACCCGACCCGCCTGAATGCATGACCCGACCCATTGGAGTGCACGACCTGATTTGAATCGACCCATGGGGAGCGATTCTAAGAATCGGCCCCTTTCCTGGCTGGGGGTTGATTATGAGAATCGACCCCTTGTTAGTGAGGGGGTTCGATTCTGAGAATTGGCCCCCCTTCCTAGTAGCGGGTTGATTATCATAATCGACACCTGAGCAATCTGAGTCCCGACACCCATGAATGTACGACTTGACCCGCCCAAACACATGACCCAACCTAACCCCCCGAATGCATGACCTGACCCAGGGGGCGATTTTGAGAATCATCTTGCTGCTCGACAACCTGACACCATCAAACGCATGACCCGCCATGCCCGAACATACAACCCGAATTGACCCGCTCGAGCGCACAACCCAACCCACTTAAATTCATGACCCAACTTGACTAACCTGAATGCATGATCTAACCCATGGGAGCCAATTCTGAAAATTATCCCCCTGCCTACCAGGTGGTGTGATTCTAAGAATCTCCCCCCTGCCTTCCAGGGTGGTCGATTATGAGAATCCAGAATCGACCCCCTGCTAGGCATATAATCGACCACCCTGCCTCGTAGGTCACCAATTTTGAGAATCAACCCCCTTCCCTGCCATAAGGGTCGATTCTTAGAATCAACCCCCTGGGTTGGGTCATGCATTTGGTTGGGTCGGATTGGGTCTTGTGTTCGAGCATGTCAGGTCGTGCCATGCATTCGGTCGGATCGGCTCATGCGTTTAGGTAGGTCTGTTCATGTCGTGTGTTTGGGCAAGTCGGGTCATGCATTCGGGGAGTGTGTCGTAATGTTGTGGGAGGGTACACCCACAAGGGAGCATCCACCCAAGCCTCGTACCACTCGACCCTACGTGAATGCACAAACCGACCCTCCTGAATGCACAAACCTACCCTCATGAATGCACGACACAACCCGATCCATCCAAATGCATGAGCTGACCTGTCCCAGCCCAACGCACGACCCAACCTAACCCACCTGAATGCACGAATCGACCTAAGGGGGTTGATTCTGAGAATCGACCCCCTTTAAGTAGGGAATCCCCCCCTCGTCCTCCATGTTATGGGCTAATTCTTAGAATTGGCTCCCTCGCAGGGCGGGGCGGTGGGAAATTTTCATAATCAGCCCCCCTTCTAGGAAGGGGGACCGATTCTCAGAATAGGTCCCCTTGGGTTGGGTCATGCGTTCGAGCGGGTCGAGTAGGATCATGTTCTTGGGTAGGTCGGGTCATGTGTTTAGGCGGGTAGGGTTCTGTCATGCATTCGGGTGGGCAGGGTTCTGTCATGCATTCAGATGGGTTGGGTTGTGTGTTCGTCAGGGTTATGCTACTTGGCAGGGGGGCCAATTTGTTTTTGGGGGCTGATTCTCAGAATTGGCCCCCTCGTAGGAAAGGGTGATAATTATCATAATTTTTTCCTTGGCAGGCATGGGGGTTGATTCTTAGAATCAGCCCCCCTAACAGGTAGGGGGGCCGATTCTGAGAATCACCCCCCTACCTAGAAGGGGGCCAAAAGGGTAGCGATTCTAAGAATCAACCCCCCTGTGTTCGGTTGTTTGTTTGGGAAGGTCGGGTCGCTTTGTGCACTCAGGCTAGTCAGGTTGTGCATTCAAGAAAGCTAGGTCACGCTGTGTTTGAGTGGGCTAGGTTGTGCGTTCAGGGGGGAGTTAGGTTGCCTGGCAGGGAGGTTGATTTTTTTGAGGGGGTTGATTCTAAGAACCAACCCCCTACCAAGCAAGGGGTAATTCTAAGAATCAGTCCCCTAGCAAGAAGGGGGTATGATTCTCAGAATCACCCCCCTAGTTCAACTCATACGTTCATGTGGGTCGAGTCGGGTCATGCCCTAGGGTAGGTCAGGTCATGCTTTCAGGGAGGTTGGATCATGTCATGTGCTCGGGCGGGTCAGGTTTCCTAGCAAGGGGGATGATTTGTTTGGTGGGTAACACATGGGTCAAGTGGGAGCCCCCTTTTCTATGTGTCCACCCATAACATAGCGACAGGTGCATTCGAGAATGTCAGGGTGTGCCCTCAAGCGGGTCGGGTCTTGAATTTGGGCAGGTTGGGTCAGGTCGAGTCGTGTGTTCAGGTCGGTTCAGTTCCTACAGGGCTTAGTTTAGCACCCCTCGAAATCATGACCCAACCAGATCCCCCTGAATGCACGACCCAACCCACCTGAACACATGACCCAGCCTGACTCGCTCAAACACGCAACCCAACACAAGGGGTCTAATTTTCAGAATTGGCCCCCTACCTGGTAGGGGGTTGATTCTCATAATCAACCCCCTGACAAGCAAGGAAGATGATTCTCAAAATCATCCCATTGCTAGGAAGCCGAACACCCCTGAACACATGACCCAACTCACCCAAACGCACAACACGACCTGACTAGCCTGAATGCATGACCTGGCCCTCTTGAGCGCATGACCCAACCCGACCCTCCCGAATGTATGCCCTGACCTAGTTCAGGACATGCGTTTCTGGGATGTCGGCTCGGGTCAATGCGTGTGCTCAAGTGGGTCAGGTTGTGCACTTAGCCTGAATGAACAACCTGACCCACCTGAGCACACAACCCGACTTGACCCCCCTGAATGAATGACCTGACTAGCCTAAACGCAAGACATGACCTAAATCGGCCAAATGCACGACCTGACCCTCCCAAGCACATGACCTGATCAAAACTGCCTGGACAGACAACCCGAACCAGGGGGGTCGTTTCTCATAATTGGTCCCCCTTCCAAGCATGGGGGTCGATTCTTAGAATTCCCCCCCCCTCCAAGCATGGGGGTTGATTCTGAGAATTCGCCCCTCTTCCAGGTCGGGTCCTTCATTTGGGTGGGTCTAGTGGGGTCATTCGTTCAGGCACGTCAGGTTGTGTCGTGCATTTGGGTGGTTCATGTTGTGTTTTCAGTGGGTTTGGTCTACCTAGTAGAGGGCCGATTATGAGAATCAGCTCCCCTAGGTCAGGTTATGCTTTTGGGCATCTTGAGTCAGGTCGTGCACTCGAGCGGTTCGCGTCATGCATTTGGGCAGGCCGGGTTGTGTCATGCATTAGTGCAGGTCAGGTCATGCATTTGGTTGTTTCGGATCAGGTTGTGCATTCATGGGGCACCCACCCGAGCCCCACATGACCCGACCTGACACGACCTGACCTTGAACCACATGACCCAACCCAACCTGACATGACCCTACCTGACATGACCCAACCCAACCTGACTCGACACGACCCGACCCTGAATCACTCGAATGCACGACCTGACCCTACTCGCTCGAACGCATGACCCGAACTCATGACCCGAACCCAACCCTCCCACACACATGACTCAACCAGACTTGCCCGAACACACAACTCGAATGCATGACCCAACTCCGACCTGCCTGAACTCACAAGCCGATCTAACCCGACCAGCCTAAACACACAACCAGAATGGATGACCTAACCCTGACTTGCATGAACGCATGAACCGATGCGACTCGCACGAATGCATGACCTAACCCACAATCGCCCCCCCATGCCCACCTATAGCACAACACTCGGGCATGCCCCCATCGACCCCCATGGTTGTCAGGGAGGGGTAGTGTGCCCACCCACGGAGGGCATAGTGGCCCCCCCAACAACGAGGGGGTTTAAGGAGAAAATAAATTAAAAATAAATTAAAAAAAACTTTAAGGAATGATTTCTCTATTTTGGTATTGTTGATGAAGTTAAAATCACACTAGACCTAGGGGCGATATACATATTCTTGGTGTTTTTTAGTTTTCAATTTTTTTTCATTTTTTTTTTTACATAAGATATTGTTTTTTTTGTGATTTTACTTATTTATATGTAGATATATATTTTTGCAGGAAATGGCCTCAAAGAAGATTTTTGTCAATCTCTCTTGAACAAGTCAACAATTGGATCATCTAGAGCTGGAGGCGGGCCCTTGAAAACTACTGTTGAACGAACCCTACCTCAGTTAATTACTTCAAATGTAGGAGATACCTCCCCAAAGTAAAATAACTTGATTCCATACTAGAATAAATCAAAAGAGGTGAAGCATACAAAATATGCATGGTATATGAAATAAAAAGAAGGTGAATATCTGTGATCTGCAATTATATCTATATGCTAGTAAGAGTTTTGATGATGGAAATTATGAGTTCATGGGAAGATAAATAGACCTATGTATCAAGTCGAATTATGAAAATGTTTATATACTTACAAAACTTCCCAAGTCACAAGATAATATTAGATATAATTTTACATTGTCGATGTATAATACGATAGAATATTCTACAAGGATATATAAACAGATCGTAAATGATATTGCACAAAATATCGTAAGTATTTATATTTATATTTATGTGTTTTGTGTTATTCCAACTCTATCATTATAGTTTTAATAACTTAGTTATTATTGACATATTATATTTTGTTATACATCATATTTTTTAGGGCATTTCAATTATGTTTGGCAGAATCTATTTTATAGAGCGATATATATGAATCTAGTCAGAATTTTCCATGAACATGAAGAAGATGATATGGAATTTTCTTTGTGGTTTTATTTACTATGCCTTATCATCTTTTTTTGGCCTTTCAATTTTTTTATATCTTGGGGCCCCCCCTCCAATATCCAAATTAGTAGTGTCAACTTCAACTTATGGCTCCATGGGAGTGAGGGTTTGAAGCATATTCTAGTTTCAAATTTTTACGACCATCTTCATAAAACTTCATGCAACTGCTATGATATCCACAGAGAATTTTAGAGGGTGAAAATAACTCATTTGAAATTTTTTTACGTTAGCTCAAATGTTTTTTTTTACGTAATTTTATTTCATTTATCAGTTTGAGATATTTGAGCAATTTAAGTTACGCATGTCTGCAATGTTACGCAACCATGTGTACGATGAGTTTCAGGAATAATTTTCTCACTCCAAAAGTCATCAAATTTCAAGTGTATTCTATCAATGGAAATACCTCTTCAATACCTCAAATGTATATTTTATGGAATTTTATTTCATCAACTATAGGAGAGGTTATTAGCAAAGTTGCATCAAGAGGTCTATTGCTAGAGAAAAAAATTACTCTGAAAGAAGCCTTTACAACATCTCACTGGATAGGAGAATCTACCAGACAAGCCACCATACTGAAAAGAATCACATTAATGGGTCAACCACAAACCCAAGGTTATGGTTCATGTTATCACTAAAATGGGACTAATTGGGCTATTCAACAATCAATTTGATGTAACTATTTCAAACCAGTTCAGGTTGGAACTTAGCCCCCCCAACCAGAGAGGGCTCTCTCAAGAAAAAGTTAAGATATTCAAGAAAAAAACTTATAGTGAAGATGGCTAACTCTTACATTTTTTTAGATTATTTATTCATGTGGAATATGAGTGAGGGATACCACTGGGCATGGAGTCAACATGGAAATTCAATTACAAATGAGTATCATTCATGGAAACTCAGGCACATGAGCTTTTATAATAACTCTGACAACTAACATAATACATAAAGGAATTTGGAGCATAATATTTGATGAATTCGAAGTAATCATGTATAAGAAAGCTTAATCAATATTCAAAAGATAAATGGACACAAACACATAAAATATCAATATGAATCTCAAGTCTGAACAAACACTTTTGCAACTGTGTATTAACTAAGTGAAAACAAATTACATAGTAGCTCTAGTCATTTACATCCATAAACCCCCTCTAATTCTAAAAATCCCCTATTTATAGATTAAAATACCTTCTACATAGGTCTACCACCTGGGCTAGACTCTCGAACTTGATCTAGAGATCTAATCCAAAAAGGATTGCATTACATTGAGAAAAAATAGAGAGATTTTGTTTGAGGGAGTTTGTAGTAAAAAAGGACTCTAGAACTATTAACTAAATCAACAAAACTTTTAATAACCCATGCTAATGATGGCGATCAAACCAAATAGCCATGTTTAGGTGGAAAATTTTCATACAGGATTTTAGGTTTTGCATTAGGGGAATTTTGAGGTCTAAAATGGGCCTCCTAAAGAAATTACAAAATAATAGTGGAAATATTAAAATAATATTAGATTACATCATCAAATTTTAGATGGTAAAAAATAAAAAAATATTCTCCCTATGTGTTCACTCAAATTTTGAGTGACAACACTCATTGGATGTATAATTTTATTCATGATCCAAGGAGTAACCATGTTCAATTCTTTCGATGGATCCTACTATATGAAAAATGAGAAATACATGAAAAACGTGATTGCAATCACATTTTTTCATGTAGTAGGGTCTATCGAAAGTATGAAACATGGGTACTCCTTGGATGACAAATTAAAATTTTCATCCATCGAGTACTCACACCCGAAATTTGAGTAGAAATTTAGGGAGATAAATCGAAAATAAGTGTTGAAAAGATAGTTTTATTATTTTATTATTTTTTATTATTTTTACTTTTTTACTCCAAAAATGGTGAATCATCCCCCACGGTTGATATCATCATATTGAATCCTATTGGTTCTTCTAAATCTTATTTTGATTGTAAATTTTTCTTAGGAGGCCCATTTTAGACCTCAAAATTTCTCTAATGGATACACTGAATTTGATTATGGGTTGTCCATTGGTGAGGTGGAAAAAGTGATGTGTTGTTAGCCATGTCAATCCTGTGAAGTTTATTTTTAAGTTTTCTTCATAAAAAAATGTCCCAATGACACTTCATAATCCCTTTTGATGACTCATCTCTTTCCTAAAATTCATTGAATTCCTCAAAAATATTGAAAATATAGAACACCGGAAAAATAGAGTATTTAGGCAGTTTCGTAGCGTAATATTTGTAGCATCTTTATAACACTGCCTTATGCAAATTTTTTGACTGTTATGCCTATGGGAGTATATTCATTGGGTTTAATAAGGTAAATACATTCCTATAGCTTCCCCTGATATGATATTTTTTGGGAGGTTTTTCCTCAAAGTATTCTATAGTGAGTTCATAGTCAAAATTGAGCCTCAAGCCTCGAGCTCGCTAAAAACTTGTCTAATTTCACCAAATTTTGCAATTTATTCTTCCTAACTCCAAAAACATATTTTCAGCCTTGTATATGACTTTCTATCATATCTTAAGACAAAATTATTCAAAAAGGTGTGACTTACCATCCTTCATAGAGCAGCAGGATCATCCTCCATCACAATCATCTTTAGACCTTTTTCTTCAACTCTTCTTGCACTATCTCCATTTTTGCTTCCAATTGTTTGAATTTTCTTTGCAACTTCCTTCTTTCTGATTGCAACCACTTGCTCCTCCTGAAGATATGTTTCATCATTATGTGCAGAGATAGTGTCCTATTTAACATATTCCTTAACCCCTCTGCAACCTCATCATAAAAATCTATCTTTTTGCTCACTTATTTTTTAAATTATTTCAACTTCTGCATCTCTTGTTTGAAGTCTGCTAACTCTAGCTTAGTTTCAAAAGTATCTTCTCTAGCTTCCTTAAGCTACTCTTTTAAGAGCTCCAGTTCATATTTTTCTTGAACTTTTTCCTTTCCCTTTCTTCCCTTGATCACCTCTGCCTCTGTTGGAGATAACTCAATTATTTCTTCCCTTGCTGGTTGTTTCTCCTTTTCTAGTTCCTTATGCAACTTCTAAGATTTTTCTCCCTTTGATAATTGTGACCTAGTGAGTGGCTTCGTAGGTTTAAAAATATAATCTGATTCTTCTTTGGAAAATTCTAGTTTATGAGCTTTAAGACTCTTTTTCTTGGTTTTTTCTCCGTTAAATTCCACAGGGTTCACAACAAGGGATTCCTCAATGGAAATTTCCTGCAAGATATATTCTAGCTTGCTTTTCCCTTCTATCTGACTTCTGGTGATACTTTTTTGGTTTGAGATTTGTTTAGGCACCACAGTATCCTGCAATTTCTCAATTTCTACCTCCATAGGCTCCACCATTCGCTAGAAATTTGTCTACACTTCCACCTCATGTTCAACCTTTTTTTTTTCAGCCCTAGAGTCCTTATCTTTCTTTGGAGTATTTGCCTTTGATCTAGGTGTCTTTCTAGGAGTGAGGACATCAACCTCATATCCACTAAAGAAAAAAAAAGTTGACCAATCCATGTTTAGCTTTTTAAAATCCTACATAACTAACAATTTTATCAAACCATGGTGAAAAATGGAGGTGTCACTTATTTTAGGTTTAGCTTGAACCTTATCAGCCATTTTGTCTAAAATTCTAAACAGAAAAAATGGAAAATCTAGTGGTTTCTTACATGTGAAATGACGCAGAAATATGAAGTGGCATTGATAGATCATGTGAAATATATCTTTACAAGTGTAGTATTTCTAAATCACCATTGACAGTTTTGAATAATTTTCTTTGAGGCAAGTCCTTGAGATGCCTAAATTGATTTCTACGCCTATGTGCTCCTCCTTTAAAAAATCATCATAGTTTTGCAGCTTGAACCTAATTTCCTTAAGAAAATCCTCTCCAGACCTTAGGATCTCAGTTTCCTATGCACTTTTGTTAGGAGACACAAAAAAATTGAGGGTGCCCACCTTCGAACCTCTACCAATGAAATTTATAGAAAAATATTTAGACACCTATGCATGATACCCATGCAATTTTTGGCAGAAACACATGCAAATTTCATTGGAAAAAGCTTGTGAGAAACTAGGGTCTTCTGCAATTAGCCTCATATCGATTGGCTGATATCTAACCATAGTGCCACCATTTTTTTCCTATTTATGTGAATCCATACTTTCAAACACGTCGTTGATCAACTCCTTCTTTGACACCTGCAAAATTATTTTGAGATAGTAAGAAACTCCCATAACAAAGGTAGCAATTAGCCTAATGTAGCTATAGGACAGAATTCGAGACTCCATGTTGCTATCAAAAGCATTCAAATAATTTACAAGGATGAAGGTGAGGTGTTGCTTTTCGACTTCAAAATCAGACTAAATTAGGAAAGAGGAAATGAGTGGGAAAATGAAATGATGTGAGGATTAATTATTACAATGCATGCATATGAAATATGATGGAAAATAATAGAATGGTACCATGATTAGCAAGTGTGCAATGACCAATGAAATCATGAAAAGACACAACCTTTGCCACTCTTAGCAGAAAAAGAGATTTCGTAGCATTTCCAGTACTCGGGAGGGAAAATTCGCTATGGAATTTTCATGCACTTCCGTAGAAAAATTGGACTGTTTTACACTGATTATACTGCGGAATTCAGAAACAATTTCCAAGTGTAAAAGAATGACCCTTTATTACCCATGCAATCAATTTAACTTGACATGGCCTTTAATGCATGACTAGTGACTATTAAAACCCCTTAAACTATGTACAAATTTTTTAAAATTAACGAACTTTATGACCATATTTTCATCCAAATGACCCATACTAACTTACCTAAGACCAACCTAGACAAATATAGTTTTTATCATAGATAACAAGTCAACCACACAAAAAAATTGTCATCAAAGTGCATTTTCCGGGTCGCACATTGTTAGTATCATAGTTGGTCACAAGCATTGCAAGGTATCTCTATCCTTGGATCTTTATTCATCATGGTTATGGGTCATCCACAAACCCACACTTCATCAAAGTCCATTTTATAGGCTGCACACGATTAGTATCATAGTTGGTCACAAGAATTATAGGGTATTTTTATGCTCAGATCTTTGTTCATCATGGTAATGGGTTAAACACACAAAACCATTCTCTTCAGTAGCTATTCATAATCAACAAAGGCTGCTCAAGAGGGAACTTCAAGCAATGGGGACCACTGCTTCTTAAGGAGGGAGGAATGATCTGAATGGAAAGTGTCATCCACCCATGTTATTCATCTACCCATGGTATTTATTCACCCATGGAATTTACCCATGGTATTGTAAGTGGCATCCACCCATGGTATTCATCCACCCATGGTATTTATCCACCCATGGTATTTACCCACTCATGGAATTTACCCGTGGTATTATAACTAAAAAATTCTATAAGTAACTAGTCTCATTTTTTAAAATGACATATTGTCTACCACAATGTAGCTTTTACAATTATTCTCTATTTAAAAAATAAAAAATAAAAAACAAAATCTCTGTGGTTTTTTTTACTTTGCGTTCTCATCCTTTTTTGGCATTTCAAATTTTTTTAGACCTTGGGGGCCTCCCCCCAAGATTAAAATCAATTTCATTTTGTGGATGTGCATTGGTTACAGATTATTAAACAAAATTATGGTCAAGAATGGGTACCCCTTACCTAGGATAGATGATCTATTGTGTAGCAAGATAAATACTTAAGCAAGCTATAGTTAAAATCAGGGTGTCACCAGGTTTGATTCAAAGAAGAGGATACCTAGAATACCACCTTCAAAATTAGACAAGGTTCATATGAGTGGTTAGTTATAGTAATTTTCCTAAGCGATGAGCCAACTACATTAATGAAGTTAATGAATGATATATTGTGCAATTTTATAGGTTTAGTTTTTATTTTTTATTCAGATTTTTTACTAGCATACATTGCTACTTAATAAGAGCACATCTTACATTTGATGTAGGTGCTAGAGACTTTAAAGAAGCGCTGATTTTTGGCACACCTCAAGAAGTGTGATTTTTCATAATATCCTTTGGTTTATTTGGGATATGTGATAGGTGGAGGAAATTTGAAGATAGATCCTTCCAAGATGAAGGTAATAAAAAAGTGGTTGGCAAGGCTTACAAAATATTTTTGACATTAGGAGTTTTGTTGAGGTGGCATATTCCTTGAAGAAATTCATGGACTTGTTTTTAGTAGCAGCAACACCACTCCAAACCATAATTTCAAGTGGCAAGATTTTCCAGTGGGGAAAGGGTAAGCAAAGATCCTTTGCAGTGTTAAAGAAGAAGATCAGTGAAGAATTAGTTCAACTTACAGTATCCCTTTGAAGTGGAGACATATGCATGTGGGCATGCTATGGTAGGAGTCTTGATGCTAATTAATTAAATTGAAAAAATAAAAAAATCATACAAATGTAAGATAAAATTAAAACAATAACTTACCATACTAATACTATAAATCTCTAATAAAATAATAAATCAATATAGATCTATTTTAACCTATATCTTTTATGCACTAATCAATTTTTTTGCTTTTTTTTATCCCTCTCAATTCTTAACAAATATTGGACTAAAATTCATCTATGCTAATATTTATATCAACCCCATTGACGAATCACTAGAACCCAAGTAGGTAGCATAATAGCGTTGCCACTACATTGTGTCATGACTAAAAATAAGCATTGAAATTAATTTTGATTGGACACACACTTGACGAATGGTGGGAGTTCCATGATAATAGCCTCAAACATAGATGAAGTGATTTTATCATCATAAGCAATAGCTGGATGATTTATACTCCTTAATGAAATACATGAAAAATTAATTTTATCACCATAAGAAAATAAATAGGTGATTCAAAGTCAATTTTTCCTTAATGCACATGAAAGTGGAACCCAAATAGGAGATCTAGAAAAAATAGCAAATTCCTAACACAATGATCAGGAAAAAATAGTTATTAAGTATGTTTATGAAATCCCAAAATTTGGGATTTCAACATTTTTTCCTCCTATTCTTAACATGTCTACAAGTGTTTGTGATCATGAAAAGACAAAACAATAAAAAAATGGTTTAAGGATACAATAGCATTATTCTTGGGCTAAACATTAAGAATGAATCGTATAGAAGTGCATTTTAGCATAAACTAAATTCTTCTTATTAATTTGTGTGTTTTTATATTTACTGTATAGTGCCTAACAATGCAATCTAAGATATTTTTGTATATTTTGTAACTAGAGATGCGCTTTTGTTCTTATTATTTAAATCATTTCTACAGATGACTATGGTCATGTATGGAAATTATGTTTCCTTAAGCTAGTTAAATTACATTGTTAGATATTGCATTATATGAAATATGATGAATTAAAATGAAATGAGTTATAGATGTTATGGAAAAAATTATGACGACATACCCTACTAAAAATGAAATAATTTGGGGTTGTCAATTACATTGAAACTATTAAGGAGATTCTCTATATATTAGAGTTGTGGAAAAGCATAGTTTTCACATATTTTCCACACAGGGAAGAATAAAATGTAGAGTGGGGTAAAAAAGGAGAGAATTTATGCCCTAAATGGTAATAGACATGTGTAGCATCCAAATATATTTGTATGTACCAAGGAAAGGATATGTAGGAGCCATATTCTAAATGGCATAATGCTTTGGAAAAAATTATAGTTGTTTGGAAAATACAAAGATGTAAGTTTCAAAATTAGTTTCTTCTAATGAATACATTCTTTTAACTATAAATTTTCTCAACCTCTAGGATAATGTTTTTGATAAAATTTTAGGCATTAGATATTATATCAAAAAACCTAATAAGCAAGGACAAAATATATCTAAAATTAGAATAAAAAAGTAGAAAATTCTTTAAAACCACACAAACTATTTAAGAAAAAAAAAATTATAAATATATAAATTATGAATATGTTTGCAATGTAAATTTGTAAATTATGTTTGGTCGTATATTTACCTTGGGTTACAAATCATATTAAATTAGAGTAGGGTTTAACTTATAGATGAAATGGCATTTTTCACTAGAATTTTGGATTCAATTTCGAAAAATATTATGACTTTTTTTGTTTAAAATATATATCTAAATGTATAAATAAATTCAAACCCCATGACACTATAATTCTAGGTACTAAACAACTTAAACTCAATATTTTAAATATCTTAACCAAATTTTAGTTATAATTAACCAAAAACAATGTGAAAAAATCATTTTGGTCTATTAATTATATTACACATTAAATTAGTATTGAAAATAGGTAAAATAACTAATTTAAAATAGTAAAATATAACATCATATTGAAAAAATTGTGATTTTCATTTAAAACAAAACAAAACTTAAAAGAGTAACTATATTGGTAATGAATACAGTCAATTATATTGAATACGTTATGATAGAAAAGAGAAATATAACTATCATTCTTTCTCCAGTAACCTTATAATACTAGCATACCCCTGTAATAGGGGAAGGGAAGGAAGAGGTTAAATTTTTGTTATGGTTAAAATTTTGATTATATTTAAATGTATCAAATGTAAAATTAAAAATTCATTTAAAACAAGTGTTGCAATGCACCTTAGTGCCACTCACTAAGTTAGAAATTATGCTTTAGAAAAAAGAACATAAAACATTATAACTTGCACTAGTCAATGCTAAGTTAATAGTGCTTAATATGCAACTCCAATTCTATAGCCTTGATATGAAATAAACTAATAAGTTGAGATGTCTACACATTTACAATTTTACTCATACGTAAATAATGGTGAGAAGTAACTCCTAGTAAGTATATTTATTTACATCTTGTTCCTATCATTTTTTTATGCAAAGTATTGCTTAAATTATTGTCAGAGGTAACTTATGGGTTAATTTATGTGGCCACAAAATGCGAAAGAATCATTTATTTACCAATCTACCTTTTGTGACAAAATATTGCAAAGCAATTTTTTTTTGTCTATAAATGGAATTTATTGTAGGTTAGCTGAGCATTTATGGATACAACATTGTCCAATTACATTTATATTTTTTATTGCAGTATAAAATTATGTGTAGGCCTTGTTATAGAAGTTCAATGCAAATCCACCTCCTTCTCCAAATACATGGACAACCACCCAAAAACACAGAAATTAGTAACCTAGTAAATAGGTTTCTAATGGATTTGTTTGTTTCCTTATTTAATGTGGAAAATAAGGATCTATGAGAGCTATTAAAATTGCATTTAGTAGGTAAGACAAAGAATCATAGCCTATATCTAAAATTATTTCACATGCCATACTACAAAATAATTTTTTATATAAAATAGTATCATGTTTGGAAGCCCAATTATAGTTAGATGAAACTTTATCTCCATACATGATCTAGATCATGCAGGTATAATTTCCATTTCAAATTTGGATTTGCTGGAACTTTGACACAGTGCTTTGATGACTCTTCCATGTTTTTATATAAAATTTATTACATTAAACTAAAACTCATGCACATGGTGGGAACATATTCTTCAACATCTTTGTCTCTTCCACCATAATATTCATTTATATTATTATGATGATCAGAGCATATATTTTAAGTGTCATTTGTGTACTTTCATAAATAGGATTGTATCCCTGAATGTTTCGGATTGCCAATTATGGTTGTTTACAAGATTATTTCAACATCTTTGTATCTTCAGCCATCAGTGGGAACATATTATTACAATCTTCATAAAAAAATTATGCAAGTACTATGAAATCCATAAGAACTTTAGAAGGTGAAAATAGCTCATTTAAAAATATTTTATGTTATCTCAAATGACCTTTTTACGTAATTTTATTTCATTTGTGGGCTTGAGATATTTGAGCAATTGAAGTTACACATGTCTCTAATGTTAGGTGACTACACGTACCTTGAGTTTCAGGAATAATTTTCTCACTCCACAAATCATGAAATTTCACATCTCTTCAATAGCTCAAATGAATCTTTTACTGAATTTTATTTCATCCCCTATAGCAGAAGTTATCATCAAAGTTGCAGCAAGAGGTCTATTACTAGAAAAAAAAATTAATGTGAAAGAATCCTTTACAACATCTCATTGAATAGGATAATCTACTAGAAAAGCCACCATATTGACAAGCATCACAGTTATGGGTCAACCACACTATAAGTATCATAGTTGGTCATAATCATTACATGGTATCTCTATCCTCAGAGATTTGTTCGTCATGGTTATGGGTTATCCAGAAACCCATGCTTCATAGAAGTCGATTCTATAGGTTTCACATTGTTAGTATCATAGTTGGTCACAAGCATTATAGGGTATCTCTATCCTTCGATCTTCATTCATCATGGTTATGAGTTAACCACACAAAACCCTTGTCTTCAATGACTCTTCATAATCAACAAAGGCTTCTCAAGAGGGAACTTAATGCAATGGGGATCATATATTTTTAAGGAGATAAGAATGACTTGAATGGAAAGTGGCGTCCACCCATGGTATTCATCCACCCATGGTATTGTAAGTGGCATCCACCCATGGTATTTATCCACCCATGGAATTTACCCTTGGTATTGTAAGTCGCATCCACCCCTAGTATTCATTCACCCATGGTATTTACCCACTCATGGAATTTACCTGTGGTATTGCCTTGGGATTTTAAGTGGAATCCACCCCTAGTATTCATTCACCCATGGTATTTACCCAGTCATGGAATTTACCGATGGTATTGTAAATAATTTTTTTTATAAGTAACTAGTTTCATTTTGTGAAATGACAGATTGTTAACAACAATGTACATTTTACAATTATTATATGTTAAAAAAAAACCTCCATGGTTTTGTTTACTTTGTTTTATCATATTTTTTTGGCATTTCATTTTTTTTAGATTTTGGGGGCCTCCCCCTAAGATTCAGATTAATGTGATTTGGTGGATGTGCATTGGTTATAGGGTTTTAAACAAATTTATGCTCATTAATGGGTACCTATTACCTAGGATAGATGATATATTGTGAAAAAAGATAAATAATTAAGAAAGGTAGACTTAAAATTAGGGTATCACCAGGTTTGAGTCAAAGAAGAGGATACCTAGAAGACCACCTTCAAAACTAGACAAGGTTTGTGTGAGTGGTTAGTTATGATATTTGACCGTGGTTAATTATGATATTTTTCCTATGCGATGAACCAACTACATTCATGAATTTAGTGAATGATATAAGTTCATATTTTATTTTTTATTCAAATGATTTACTACTATATGTTGCTACTTAATATGAGCACATCTCACATTTCATGTAGGTGATTGATACTTTAAAGAAGAAACATGGCACACCTCAAGAAGTGTGACTTTTAAAAATATCCTCTGGTGTATTTGGGATATGTGATAGGTGGAGGAGAGTTGAATATAGACCCTTCCAAGATGGAGGTCATCAAGAAGTGGTCGCTAAGGCTTACTAAATATTTTTCAGGTTTGGAGTTTTTTTAGGCATCATAGTACTTGAATAAATTGATATAATTGTTTTTAGTAGTAGAAACACCACTCCACACCATAATGTCAAGTGGCAAGATTTTCCAGTGGGGAAAGGGTCAGCGAAGATCCATTGCAGGGTTAAAGACGAAGATCAATCAAGCATTGGTTATAGAATTACTAAACTTATAGTATCTCTTCAAAGTCGGGACATATGCATGTGGGCATGCTATGGGAAAATTCTTGATGCTAATTAATTAAATTGAAAAAATACAAAATTCATACAAATATAAAATAAAATTAAAATAATAACTCACCATACTAATACTAGAAATATCTAATAAAAGAATAAATCAATATAGATCTATTTTAACCTAGATCTTTTATGCACTGATATATTATGTTTGTATTTTATTCTAATCCCTATAAATTTTTAATAAATATTGGACTAAAATATATCTATGCTAATATGTATATCAACCACATTAAGAAATCACTTGAACCCAAGTAGGTAACATAATAAGTGTTGCCACTACATTATGTCCGGCCTAAAAAAAGCATTGAAATCTGAATTTTGAATGAGGACACACTTGACAAGTGGTAGAAGTTCCATGATAATAGACTCAAACATAGATGAAGTGATTTTATCATCATAAGCAACAACTAGAAGATTTAGAGTCCTTAATGAAATGCATGAAAACTCAATTTTATCACCATCAGCAATAACTAGGTGATTCGAAGTCAAGTTTTCCCTAATGCACATGACAATGGAACCCAAATAGGGGAGCTAGAAATAATTGCAAATTCATAACACAATGATAAAGAATGAATAGTTATATAGTGTGTTTATGAAATCCCAAAATTTGGGATTTCAACGTTTTGTCTTCTTTTTCTTATCATGTCTACAAGTTATTATAATCATGAAAATACAAAACAACCAAAAGTGGTATAAGGATACAATAACATTATTCTTGGTCTAAACATTAATAAGTAATCATATATAAGTGTATTTTAGCATAAACTAAACTCTTCCTATAGATTTTTGCACTTTTATATTTAGTGTCTAGTGCCTAGCAATGCAATCTAAGATATTTCTATATAGTTTGTAACTAGAGATACAAAAAAAAAGAATTGAGAATTTTTTCTTATGGTTTAAATCATTTCTAGAGATTAATATGGTCATATATGGAAATTATAGTCATATATGCCAAGTATGTTTCTTTAAGCTGGTTAAATTTCATTGTTGCCTATTGCATGCAATATGATGAATTAAAAATGAAATGAGTTATAGATGTTATGTCAAAAATTATAAGGGGATACCCTACTATAAATGAAATAAGTTGGGGTTGTCAATTACATTCAAATTATTGAGGAGATTCCCTATAAATTAGAGTTGTCTAAAAGCATAATTTTTACATATTTTCCACATAGGGAGGAATAAAATGTAGAGTGAGGTCATAAAGGAGAGGATTTATACCCTAAATGAAAATGGACATGTGTATCATGCAAATATATTTTTATGTTTCAAAGACATGATCTGTAGGAGTCATATACTAAATGGCATAATGCTAGAGAAAAAAATTGTTTGGAAAATACAAAGATGCAAGTTTGGAAATTAATTTCTTCTAAGGAATACATTCTTTTAACTATGAATTTTCTCAACTTCTAGGATTTTTTTTTTTTTTTTTTGATAAAATGTTGGTCATTAGATATTATATCAAAAACCAAATAAGCATGTAAAAAATATGTCTAAAAATAGAATTAAAAAAATAAGAAACTTCTTTAAAAAAACACAAACTATTTAAACAAAAAACTTTATAAATATATAAATTAGCAATTTAAGAATTAAACGGAATATATCTCCAATGCAAATTTATAAATTAAGTTTGGCCTTATCTTTACGTTGAATTGAAAATCATATTAAATTAGGGTACAAAGTTTAACTTATAGATGAAATGAAATTATTCACTAGAATTTGGGGATTCAGATTCGAACAAGATTATGATTATTTTTGTTTAAAATATATTTTTGAATTTATAAATAGATTCAAATCATGAGATGCTATAATTCTACATATTAAGAAACTTAAACTCAAGCTTTTAAATATCTTTACCAAATTTTAATTAAAATTAACCAAAAGCAATGTGAAAAACTTAAACTCAAGATTTTAAATATATTGACCAAATTTTAGTTAAAATTAACCAAAATAAATGTGAAAAAAACATTTTGGTATATTAATTATACTACACATTAAATTAGTATTGAAACTAGATAAAATAACTAATTTAAAAATTAGTAAAATATAATATCATATTGAAAAACTTGTGATTTTCAATTAAAACAAAATAAAACTTAAAAGAGAAATTCTACTTGTAATGAAGATGTTCGCATTAAGATAGAAATAGAGAAATATAGCAATCATTTCTTCTCTGGTAACCTTTAATACTAGAATACCCATGAAACAAGGAATGGAACATCGAAGAGGAAGATGATAAATTATGACTGTGGTTAAAATTTTGATTATATGTAAATTTATTGGATGTAAAATTAACAATTCATTTAAAACAAATGTTGCAGTGGATCTTATTTCTTCTCATTGAAGTTAGAAACTATACTTTAGAAAGAATAGCATAAAAATTTATAACTTGCACTAGTCAATTCTAAGTTAGTAGTGCTTAATATCCAAATCCAATTCTATAGTCTTGATATGCAATAAACTAATAGATTGAGATATATACACATTTACGATATAAATTGAGATGTATACACATTTATAATTTTAGTCTTACATAAATAATGGTGAAAAGTAACTCCTAGTAAGTATATTTATTTACATCTTATTCATATCTTTTGTTTATGCAAAATATTGCTTAAATTATGGTGGGAAGTAATTTATGGGTTAAGTTATGTGGCCACAAAATGCCAAGGGACACCAATTTACCAATCTACATGTTGTAACAAAATATTGCAATGAAATGTTTTTTTGTATAGAAATGGCATTTATTGTAGGTTAGTTGAACACTTAGGGATACAAGAGTGTCCAACTACATTTTTTTATTGCAGTATAAAATTAAGAGTAGGACTTGTCATAGAAGTTGTTGCGAATACATGGAAAAACACCCAACACTCACAAATCAGTAACTTAATAAATAAATTTCTAATGGATGGATTTTCTTGTTTCCTTCCTTAATGTTCACCAGAAGACTCTATGAGAGCTATTACAATTGCAGTCACAAAGTAAGACATATTTTAATAGCTGATATTCTCTAAAAAATTTTGGCATGTCATTCTACAAAATAATTTTTTATATAAAATAGTAATAGTGAAGGTATAATTTAGATATAACACTTAGTTATATGACACTTTATCTCCATACATGATCTAGATCGTGAAGGTATTATTTCCATTTCCAATTTGGATTTGCTAGCACTCCATATTTTTATATAAAATGTATTACATTAAGCTGAAACTAGTGCACATGGAGATATTTTACCTGTCAGTTGTGGACTTTCATAAAGAGCATTGCATCCTTGAATGTTTCAGATGACCAAGTATGGTTGTTTATATGATTCTTTCAACATCTTTGTCTCTTCTACCATCATCATAATTTATATTATATTATTATTATGATAATAGCATATATTTTAAGCATCATTTGTGGACTTATTTCATAAAGAGCACTGTTACATCCCTGAATGTTTGGGATAGGCAAGTATGGCTGTTTACCGGATTATTACAACATCTTTGTCTATTCCACCATCATCAACATTTATATGATTATGATGATGGAAGCATATATTTTTCTTATCATCCATGGACTTTGATAAAGAGCATTGTATCCTTGAACATTTTGGAGGGCCAAGTATGGTTGTAACAATTGATGTAAGTGTTAAAAGATTTAGAATTTTATATATATATATATATATATATATATATATATATATATATATATATATATATAATGTGTTTTATCTAGCCAATTAGATTTAGGTGGAGTTTTAAGAGGATTATTGGATTTTTAGGGTTATATTTTGTAAGTTGGTAAAGTATCTAAACTTACCTTAGAAATACTAAAGAAATTCACATTGTTTAGGGTTGGTGTGGCCTCAGATAAGTGTGATTCATGTAAAATTCAGTCATACTTTCTTAAATCATAGGTTAATTCCACAAATCACAAATAATTTAACAAATAAGAAATAATTAAATTTGTTTTAATCTTAAAATTAATAAATTTAATATAAATAAAAAATAAAATTATTAAGTGCATATATATAAATAACATTCATTCAAAATTATATATTTAACTTGAAAGAATCTTTCACCTAGTATACAAATCAATTTTTTTTTGAAAAGTTTAATATATAAAACATCTTTTTAACATTTAATTTAATATAATTTTAAATTTATTATAAAATTAAAAGAACCAAATAATCTAAATATAAAATTAAGATTTATATATTATTTAAATAACAATATATTTAAAAAAAAATAACCTTTCAAAAATTTAAATTAATATCTATATTTATTTTCAAATAAATTTAAATTAATTTTAAAACAATAGTTAGTATAAATCAAACTTTGATTAACCTATGGAAAAACAATTTATCCGGATAGAAATCTTATAGCCAAAATTATAAATTGAGTTTAAAATTTTGTAGAAAATTAGCAACCTATTCTGATCCTATTATATGTAACATTAAATTGATGTCTAATATGTTTTTTTTTAGTAAATAAGCTTAAAATGTTATGTATTCCTTAAAAAAAGCTATTTTTTTAATCTCAAATATTTAAATAAACATATACAAAAATGTTTACTAAACGAGATTTGATTATGAAAAATATTGTGCTACAACATTCATAAATTTCAAGTAAAGAAGAAACCATAATTTCACCAAAACCATGAAGAGAATGTGGAAATATCAATAGCTCTTGGAATGAATAAATTGACTAGAGGCGTAGAAATTGGATTTTTGCATAAATTTTCCTTAACTCAATCCAATTCTTTAGGTTCTTCTACCTAACTAGCATAGATCCATCTTAAGTAGTGATCTAACTTGAGCCAAGAGGGATCAAAATGACAGAAATTTGAAGGGATCTAGAGACAATGGTTGCACACAGCATGCAACAACCACACACTGTCATATTTTATTAATCACAACAGTTACAGTATATAGTACATAAAACACTGAATTCGACAAATGATGACTCAAACATGAAACTATATAGTACATAAAACACACATAGGAATTAAAAACTTCTAGATTTACACAATGAGACTCACATTGACACCTATGTATGACATGGAAGCATTATTTCCAACACAAATATTCTTAGAGTGAAAAATGAAATGTGTTATTTTTCATTATTTAAATTGTATTTTTGATTGCTAAGTAGTGCATATATAGAACCAAATAAAAATTTTAACCACGAAACTTATTTTATATATATATATATATAGATATATATGTAGTTCATATGGACATAAATTAGTTAACATAAATTTTCAAATAATTTATTTAAATCCCTTGTCCAAAGATTTTTGAGATTTAAACATCTCATTTACACATTTTTCTTACTTGTAATTACTTTAAACTATATTCATTTTTTCTTAATTATAATGCACATTAATTTTATATTTAGAACATAATTTTTGTTTTAAAGAGACTCAAAGGTAGGGAGATGAACTTACACATGCTCTCATACTTGGTGGGTTGTAGAATGAACCTCCTAGCTTAATGAACCTCTGGGCTCAACAAAATAATTAACATAAAAATATGTTACAATATACAAAATATTTTAAAAAATATTTATTCAATTAATAAAAATAATTTTTATCATAAAAAAATATATAAATATAATATTAATTGAAAATTTTAAAATAAAATACCATAACAATTAAAATTATGAAGTTGAATCATTTTAAAAATTCAAATGAAATGATTTATGTGATTTTCAATGAGTTGAAAATAGTAAAAATCACTTTCGGTTTTAATGTTTTCTATACACTCCTATTAAAATGTAATTTCAAATTATTGACAATAATTTTAATTTTCTTAACCTCCTATTTTATATTCAAAATTAAATTTTCAAAACACCTATTTGAATTATCAATCAAACTTTATTTTAGAAAACATTTATCATTTATAGTTTTTAGATTTCTGTGGTGTGATTTTTGAGTTTTTGAATTCAATCCCTACTTAGATGGATCAAGTAACACCTCCTTGCAGCTCAATTTAATTAATTTAGAGTGAAAACCCTCCATTGGCCCCTATCTGTGTTTTATTGGCCGACCCATATTTTCAAATTTTCAAGGTAAAGACACCTTCCCATTGTCTTGTTACCCTCTTTCACACTCTAAACCATCTCCCCTAGCCTTCACTCCCCTTCATTCCCATTTCTGAACCCCAAACGCTAAACCCTAGCTTAATACAACAATTTTTAATGTTTTTCTAGCTAGGACTGTGTATAAATTACCTAGCCTAATTTCCATACCCATTTTATCAAATTTTACTTCCCAAAGCTCCCTAATATCCCTATCCATCTCCCTAAATTTTCCTACTCCCATCTCCCTTCCCTAACCCCTTCATCCTATCCCTTGAATCCCTTCCCTCTTTTTGTCCCATTACCGTTTTGCCCCTTGCAAGCCATCAAATGAAGGAGAAGAATACTTACAAGAAAGGAGGCTAAGTGATAAGTTATGAGCCCTTAACCACTCATGAAATGATGTCTTCACCATTATGCAAGCATTGATTTGAAAGGGTAGGGTGTCTTCCTTTTTGTGAACAAATTGAGAGAGTCAAGTACCATGTTACATTGACCAAATTTTTTGCCACTAAACTAAAAAAGGACGAGGTAATGAATGTAGGGGTTATTTTCACCATATCAACTGATGTAATAGATGAGGCCATAGGGATACCTAATCATGGTGATAAATGATCCAAGAACCAAGACCTAGAGATTCAAAATTACAAACTAATCAAAGCAAAAAAAGAAGGGTAAGTTGGATTTTCTTACTAATGCTTCCCTCATAGAATATCATACCATCTCAGGTATCCACGAAGCAAGTCTGGAGAAAATTTAAGGAAATTTGGAGAAAATTAGAGAAATTTGAAAAAAAAACTTTGAAGGCACATTTTCCATAAAAGCCTTATTTAGTCATCATTTTGCGGAACATATTGTGGCCAAAAAAAGATGATTTTTTGGAAATTGGACGAGGCTTTTGTTCCTAATATACCACAGTAAAATAAAATACTTAATATTTTACACAGGTATTACAAAATGATAGGTCCATTCACATCTTCACAACCTATTTTTTTGATTGTGAAATGTCCTCTTTAATTCACCTTTTGCACAGAAGATTGTAGACAATAAGGGAAGCATATTGGGAAAATGAAGGAGTTTTTGTTCATAACAGGTGAAAGAACAAAAATATCTCTCAGCATTGCAAAAAATTTCATGTTTAGAGAGATATTTCTCCATCTGTGAGGCCTATTTTTGCAAAAAAACCACAGAAATTTTGCAAAGTTTTGGTCCAAAAAGCATAATGTGGGTCACACTATGCTTTTGTTGGGGGGGTGCATTGGAAGAAAAATCAGATTTTTTAGATTCCTATTGATGATTAAATAAATCCTATTCAGATTTGGAGCCATGTCAGCCACTTTTGGAGGGTCAAAATGCCCAAAAACATGCAAAACATTACCTTTTTGCCATGTTTTTGGAGGTTTCTCTATGCTTTCTAAGTACTCTTGGGAGAATGAAGTTTTGGATGGATATGAGCCACCTTTTTGAGTTATTGATGAGCCTATCATGTAGAAGAAATCCAGGGATTTTCATATCATCTTTCAGATCAGGATTTGGACCTTGGGAAGGCCTCCAAATGCCACTTCTACCAATTTCACTACGCTTTCTCCAGGCATGCTACGCTTTCTCTAGAAGGAAATTTTCACATGCAGTTTGACTTTTTACCTATGTAATTGATGGATGATGATGATTTTGTGATTTCATGAGATGTAATTGAGATAATTAATGGTGAAATAGGGTAGATACATGCTTTTTAATGTAATTTTGGTCAAATGTATCTAGTTTCCTATGATGAGGTGAATTGGTTGACCTTTCCTAGATACTAGGGTTTTGTTGAGCATTTCTTGCAATCAGCTCCATAACTGAGGGATTTGACCCCTGAGAGATGAGAGAGGTTTTTTTGGTCTATATATATCATTTTTAGAGTCATCTGACTAGTTGGACATCAAAGGATTATAGCTATTGTAGCTTGTACTTTCACTTTCATATTCAGAAATCAAAGGATGCAGTTGCAGCTATTATCTTGGAATTCATGTGCAGTGAGTTTTTGATCATGTATTTTCTCTGTTATAGTCTTTATTGATTGATATATAGCTCCTTTTTTCATATATTATATCTTCAGTGTCTTTCCTTACAGCTAGAAAGAATTCAATTAACTTAGTTATGTTTATCTGGAAATTTCATTTTGTGTTTCATGCTTCCAGTTTAATGAATTCATGATTAAACATGCTCATTGAATCCCTATACCTTCTCATACCCTCCATAACACATGTAAAACCCTAAATCCATCATATATCCACTACTACCTTTCTCCTTTATTCCTTTGCAGTTGTAAACCCTTTTGATACCTAGACCTAGCTACTTGGTTTCATCCCTAATCCAGCATCAAACCCTAAATTTCTCAAAACCCGCCTGAGCATATCATATCTAGCCTAATATCCTTCATATCATAGTCAATCCTTGACTATGATCTCATTGAGAGAGCCCTCTTGACCTGGTAGGGCTAGCTACTAGGTCAAAGTGGTTTCTGTTTACCTTTGTCAATCTCCTTTTTAGCCTTCATAGAATTGGTGAAGTGTTAACATTCTGGCATTGTTGCCAGGGAAAGAAGTGAAAAATATTCCCTAGGAAAGAACAAAAAGGATCAGATATGATTTTCGATGGTGAACAATGATTAGGCACAATAATTTTTTGCATCTTTCACCTAGCGACTCCAGTTTCGAAAAATCTGAAGGTTTAGAATTCTCATGGCGACTCCACTTTTAAAGAATCGATAGTTTAAAGAACTTCTTGGTGACTTCATTATTGTCAAAATGGATTCAACTGTTGGAAGGTATGCTCCTATGAATCGAGCTCATATCCTTGGTTTTCCGAATCGTAGTCCTTGTATAGATTGGAAAACAGGACTGTCAAAGTTTAAAGGTCGGGACAGAGAACATGTTAGTTTTCATTTGTTCAAATTTCATTTTCATATTCACAAATTAAAGATTGAGTTTCTTGAAGATTTTCTGATGAAAATGTTCATGGCTACCTTGGAGGAAAAAGTAATATCATGGTATGAGAGTCTACCATCTACTAGTTTATATTCTCCAAAGGAATTTCATTCAGTTTTCTTTCAACATTATAAAAGTTCTAATTCTTCCTTGTCGATGATTGATAATTTTTGTGAGTTTTCTGAAAATTTCATTGAGTTTCTTGAAAATTTGTATGGGGATGAAGAGATGATGAGATCATAGAATCACTTTATGATTTTTCCTCCCAATAAGAATCAATAGATTCTCCTTGGATGAAACTGATTGGGACCAAAAAAAAAGAAATGCCAATTCCCGAAACTAAAAATGAAAATCATCAAGCCAATGTTAACTACTATAGAACTCAAGTTTCTCCTTTGTCTGAAGATGAAATAGATCATCTCTTGAATAGTCATGTTACAACCGAAGCTAATGCAGTTTTGCAGTGTTCACATAGTTAAGAATTTTTTAGTGAAACTTCTTCCATTATTGAAAATGAAAATATGATTTTAAATGATGACAGTCATGAGACTGATGAAACTATACAAGAATTCGTTGTGAGTAAGGAAATTTGTGATGATGATTTCCTGCAAAGAGATCGACTAACATGGACTATTTTCTTTCATGAAGATGATAGGGTTGTCATGTTTAACAATCTTGAAGAATTTTTTATGTTCAAATATGACTTAGACTATGAATGGAAATAGAATGAGTCTGGGAGAGACAATATGTAGACATAAAATCAGATTTACTCATGCTTAAGGAATTTACAGCTAACACTCAAATAGAAGAAAGTCATAATTCCCTATGCCTTCCCATGGATCAACAATCAAGTATTCTTTCAAATCAAAATGAAGGGAGTACTTGTATTTTTGTTGTTGGATCTCAAGGCAAGGTAAAATTTCAAGTTATTGAAGATCATTACATTGATTTGTTGCAGCCAATAGGGATGATATATTTCTTGAATTTATGGATCATGAGGATATTTTCAATGGACACATGTAGTGGCCTAGTTCTTTTTTTTTTTTTTTTCCTACTCGAGGAAATTGTGAGCATGATTCAAGTAAGTGGCCATATACTGGATTGGTTACACTGTAAGGATCACTTCACATGATTTTACATATGTCTGCAGTAGGCAGGTGGTTTTCATCATGATTTTAAGCCCTCAATTCTCGGTCATATGTTGCCATCAATAAGTATTTTAAGTTTTGTTGCAGTCAAATTTTGTTCATTTTTGGAGTCATTTTTCATTATTAAATCTTATCTTTTGATTTTGACTCCATGCCCAATGGTTAGGCTACTTGGTCTACAACGTTATTGACACCTCCAAGGAGCTGCCATCCCTAGCTAGAGCCAATATTAGTTTCAGCCTGTTCACCCTCACACCAGTGATCAAATATTCTCTTAACATGTCCTTTTAGGTTCTCAAGTCAAATTTTTTATCATTTCATTAGGTCTTCAAATAAAAATTTGGTTACTAGATAGTGTGTCTAGGACTATTTCCACTCCTTCCAAAATTTTCACCTGTTGGACATTACCTTCTCTTAGTTGAATGATTCATCATTTTAAGGTCACCATATCCATTTGATTAATACCATCATGGTCCTCATTAAGCTTAGTGTCATCACTAGGTCATTACCTGGTTTCAGTCACCAAAGTTCGTCATTTCATGCATAAATCCAAAAAATGAAGGAGTAATAATAGGGATTTTCTCAAAAAGGGTTTGTTTCATATGTAATTTATGTTTCAAATATGTAATAATTTCCTAATGTTCCAAAATATGCATATAAATATTCAAAGCTACATCAGTTTTCAAAGAAAAAAGAAAAGGCATGTAGTGGGCCATCCCACTACTATGAATAAAAATGACATCACAAGCTATAAAAGACCAACTCAACTTCATTTTTTCATTCACCTCAATGAATAAGATCTCTCTCTCACTTACCAAGGAAATTTCACCAAATTCAATTCAAATACACTCCAAAATTTGTTGCCAAAGAAACCACGTTGTGCTTTCCTAAATCCATACTGCGCTTTCTCCACAAGTTGCATTTTCTCTCTTGGAGGCATCAAAACAACTTCTAAAGGTATCTGAAGGCTATCAAGGTATCTAGCATCAGATCACAAGTAATTTACACCTCAATTAAACCCTCCTTGCATCTCAATTTCATTAATTTAGAGTGAAAAACCTCCATTGGCCGCTACGTTGCATTTTAGTGGCTGGCAAATATTTTCAAATTTTCAAGGTAAACACACCTTCCCATTGTCTTATTATCCTTCCTCACACTCTAAAATGTCTCCCCTAGCCTTCACTCCCCTTCACTCCCATTTCCTAACCCCAAAACCCTAAACCCTAGCCTAATACTACAAATTTTGGCAGTTTTCCTAGCTAGGAATATGTATAAATTACCAAGCCTAATTCCCATACCCATTTTATCCCATTTGAATTCCTAAAGCTCCCTAGTATCCCTTGTCATCTCCCTAAATTTTCCTACTACAATGTCCCTTCCCTGACCCCTTCATCCTATACCTTCACCCCCTTCCCTTGCTTTGTTTCATTAGGGTTTTTCCCTTTGCAAACCATAAAATGGAGGAGAAGAAAACTTACAATAACGGAGGCCAGGTGATAATACATGAGCCCTTAACCACTCATGAAACGACGTATTCACCATTATCCAAGCATTGTTTTTAAAGTGTAGGGTGTCTTCCTTTGTTTGAACAAGTTGGGAGATTCAAATACCATGCCACATTGACCAAAATGTTTGCCACTCAACTCAAAATTGAAAAGGTAATGATTACAGGGGTTAATTTCACCATATAAATTGATGTAATAGCTGAGGCCACAGGTATACCTAATCATGGTGATAAATGGTTCAAGAACCAAGACCTAGAGATTCAAAACTACAAACCTTAATCAAAGCATAAAGAGAATATTAAGTTGGATTTGATTAATTATGCTTCCTTCATAGAATAGCATACCATCTCCTGTCTCGATGAAGCAATTTTGGAGCAATTTTGAGGAAATTTGGATGAAATTTGGGAAATTTGGAAAAATCTTTGAAGGCACATTTTCCATAAATGTCTTGTTTGGCCATCTTTTTGCAGAACATA
Organism: Pinus albicaulis; assembly: GCA_034641835.2. Classification (NCBI taxonomy): domain Eukaryota; kingdom Viridiplantae; phylum Streptophyta; class Pinopsida; order Pinales; family Pinaceae; genus Pinus; species Pinus albicaulis. The sequence goes on from JAXQQM020084986.1 coordinate 259,013, forward strand.
TTGTGGCCAAAAAATGATGAATTTTGGAAAAAAAGAGGAGTTTTTTTTTACTACGATATGAAAGTACAATAACCTATGTCATAGTTTACATAAGTATTACATAATGAGATATCCATTCCCATCTTCACAGCATATTTTTCTGACTGTGCAATGTCCTGTTTAAGTCACCATTGTGCAGAGAATATTGTGGACAACCAGAGAAGAATATTGGGAAACCAGAGGATGCTTGTGTTCCTAACATTCCAAGGAACAAAAACCTCTCTTAGGTGTGCAAATAGTTTCATTTTTAGAGATATATTTCTCCATATGTGAGGCCTATGTTTGCAAAAACCCAAGAAAATTTTCATAATTCTGGTCCAAAAAGCGCAGGGCAGGTCACACTACGCTTTTGTTGGGGAGATCCATTGGATTAAACTCAGAATTTTTGGATTCCTCTTGATGATCACATCAATCCTAGCCTAGTAGTGTAGCCATTTCAGCCACTTTTGGAGGGTCAAAATGCCCCAAAACATGCAAAAAATCACCTTTCTGCCTTGTTTCTGGAGGCTTCGTTACGCTTTCTAAGTACTCTTGGGAGTGAAGTTTTGGAGGGCTAGGAGCCACCTCTATAATGTACAAGACATCCAGGGATTTCCATATCATATTTCAAATTAGTAATTGGACCTTGGGAAGGCCTCCAAAATCCACTTCTTCCAATTTCGCTATGGTTTCTCCATGCACGCTAAGCTTTCTCCAGAATTCGCTACGCTTTCTCGAGAAAAAAAATTTCACATGAAGTTTGACCTAGTTTGACTTTTTACTTATGTAGTTAATTGATGATGATGATTTTGTGATTTCATGAGGTGTAATTGTGTTAATTAATGGTGAAATAGTGTAGATACATGCTTTTTAATGTAATTTTGGTAATGTATCTAGTTTCCTATGATGAGGTGAATTGGTTGACCTTTCCTAGACATTAGGGTTTTGTTGAGAATATCTTGCAATCACCTCCACAACTGAGGGATTCGACTCCTAAGAGAGGGGAGAGGTTCTTTGGTTTATATATATCATTTTCAGAGTCATTTTCTTGGTTGGACATCAGAGGATGGTAGCTATTGTAGCTTCTACTTTCACTTTCATGTTCAGAAATCAAAAGATGCAGTTGCAGCTATTATATTGGAATTCATGTGTAGTGAGTTTATGATCATGTATTTTCTCTATTATAGTCTTTATTTACTGATATATAGCTTCTCTTTCCATATCTTGTATCTTTAGTTGTTTTCCTTACAGTTCATAGGTAGAATTATATTAACTTAGCTCTGTTTATATGGAGATGTCATTTTTTTTCATGCTTCGAGTTTAATGAATTCATGATTGAATATGCTCATTGAATCCCTCTACCTTCTTAGACCCTCCATCACATCTAAAAAACACCAAATCCATCATAGATCCACTATTACCTTTCTCCTTTATATCATTTAATCTCTAAACCCTTTTGATACCTAGACCTAGCTACTTGGTTTCATCCTTGATCCAACATCAAACCCTAAATTTCTCTGAACATACTTAAGAATATCATATCTAGCATAATATAATTCATATCACAGTCAATCTTGACTTTGATCTTATTGAGAGAGCCCTCTTAGCCTGGTAGGGCTAGATACTAGGTCAAAGTGGTCTATGGTTACCTTTGTCATTCTCCTTTTTAGCCTTCGAAGACCTGGTGGAGTGCTAAAAATATATATATATATATGGGTGCCTCTAAATGAATAGTTCCAATTTCATCCTCTTCTTCTATCATCTGTATTTACATTTGCAACAAATTTTGTTGTTTGTGCATTGGAAGTGTTTTGTCTTCTGTATAATGTCAATGTTTCATGTAACTGTGACTAGTAGTGTTTTATCTGATCATTCCTGTGGGCATTGCTATTTTTTCTATAGCTTTTGAAAGAGATGACTGAATTGACCATAATCGAGAAGGGATGCATGACAAATGAAAGATGTTGTGTGATCAATGGAGGTATTTACAGTGGAGAGGAGGAGGGAACCAGAGAGTTTTTTTTGTAGCCGTGACAGGTATGTTTCTTGTATTTATTTATTTTATATTCATGATTTATTCTTTTGTTTAGATTAGAATTTAATTTTCAATGTTCTTGTCCTTCCTCGTCAAAGCCCATGACCCACCATCTCAATCTGTCATTCCTGTAATTAACCTGATTTTCTTCCCCTGTTTTGATGTGATTTCCCATCGCCTATCATGTTTTTGTATGTGACAATAATGAATCTCAAATTAATGTTTTGATGTGATTTCCCATCACCTATCATGTTTTTATATGTGACAATATTGAATCTCAAATTAATGTTATACCTCTGCATGAGTCTTCTAGAGTTCATCTGTGAACTATGGCTCCTCCTTTAGTATGTTCCTGACCTAATGTTTTTAAATCTTTATGCTCTGGACTAATGTTTTTAAATCTTTATGCTCTATTATTAGTCCCTAATATTTATGCTCGATTATTGGTCCCTAACGTTTATGCTCTATTAATATTTATACTCTATTTTTTGTCTTTTCTACTATTTCCTTTGATCTATAATCCTAAATTTCTCTGTTCTGGCTACACAATCCCATTAATTCCTTTTAATTTTTAATTTTCTTTTGATCTTCTTGTCCTAACCTGATCTCGTTTACTTTTCTACTGATCTTATTTTCCTGGCCTATCTTGTTTACTTTTCTACTGATCTTATTTCCCTGGCCTATCTTGTTTACTTTTCTTTAGATCTTCTTGCCTTGAACTGATCTCAAAATAATGAAGTCACATGTTCGGGAACCATCTATGGAACCTTTAAACCATGACTCGCTATCATTATCTATCTACATGTTTGTGCAGTTAAGACATGATTATGTATTTATTTTTTATCTCATTTTTGCTTTTGTTAGACATAGTTATTTTCTAGGAATGTGCAATTAAATCCATCTTCATGTTGTCTCTCATTTTCAAAAATCTCATTGATATTCTTTGGCATAACCAAAACCCTCGCAGATAATTATAATAAGTGGCTCTGTATTTTATTGTATTTATGGTTGATCCTTTTGTTTTAGCTTTTGTTATTGCCTGAATATATTTTATTAATAAAGTTTCAATATTGAATCATTCATGGTGGATATATTTGGTTATTTTTCAAATTTGAAGCTCGAAAATGGAAATTTAGGTCTTATCAATGGATCCTAGTCTTTCCTGTTTGTAAGATTATTTTCTTGGCCTACACCTATTTTTCCATGATATTGTTTGATATCTTTAGAAATTAAAATAATTTAATTTGTTGAAGAGATGATGACCCACTTTATGAATTTTCTACATTAAACTACACAGAATTAGCTCAAGAATTACTTGACAATTCATTAAACTACACAGAATTGGCTCTAGAATTACTTGGCAAGTAATGGCACTTAGTTCTTTTTTTCTCTCATTCCATTACAGCCTAAATAAGACTTAAGCAAGAATAATTCCCTTTCTTCATCCTTTCAATGTAAGGTAGGTTGTGGATTATGATTAAAAAAAATTAAACAAACATCCTGAATTCCCAAATTACTCTGGTGAAAATATGAAGTTGGGTTACACTTTTTTCCCTTTTTTGAGAAAAAAATTTCGTTTTTTTCAGTTCTTCAACTTTCTACAAGCTAAAACAATTTTTCTGTTTAGAATTTCATTTTGCGATAAAAATAAAAGTTTTCAAAAATTTTCCTAGCTTTCTATTACTTATTTTTTGGAATTATTTTATACACATTTGCTATGTCAACTTACTGTTTCTTTGAGTGTGTGTTTTTTAAAAATCAACGAATTCATAAGAATTCATGTTAATACGAAATGTTGTATTCTGTGAAAATTTGTCTTTTTGAGAAACAAAATGTGTTACAACAATCTAGACAAAGTCTACTTCGGTTTCGTCATATTTAGAAAGCCAATGGATGCATAACATAATTACTAGAATTTTTTGAACTGGTCCAATATGAAAAACTGCATATTTTGAATATGTTTCGCAACGCAAGAAATTTATTAACATATAAGTTATAAACTAAAAATATAAAAGCTACCCATTAGAGACAACGGATCAATGTAATGTATGATAATTTTTTCAATTTTTTTTACAATGTATTTTGGAAGATACAAAATTTTGATTTCACTGAATCACAATGACCTTTAGAAATTGTTTTCATCCATTTTATTACAAAATTAATTAAAATTAGTAAATATTTATGAAATTCCATGAAAGTTATATTTCCTGAAAGTAGATTCAATTATGAAAATGCTTGTCTCGGTTCTGACACTTAATTCAGAATGTTTCATGGATTTTAGTTAGTCCAAAGTTGTAGAAACGTATTCAGGGCTTGGCTCTATGTAACTGGTGATGTGTTAGTTCAGCCGAACACATAAACAAAGTTCGGCCAAACTGTTTTTTGCGTCGAAGACATGTTAAATCGAACAACAAAGTAGTTCGGCCAAACTATTTATTAAAATTTTGCCCAAACTTTTACTTAAATTTCCGTTGGCCGGAAAGTATCGCCAAGCCCCTCCAAAAAAAACATTTCACGGAAATATAAATTGCCATGAAACCATTCATTATTTTCGCATATTTTCGCACTTTTGGTCTGATTTTAAAAAAGTCTTGATCTAATTTTGCAAAGAATTGTTTTGGGTTTAAGGACTTTTCTTGGAATTACATTCAAAGGAATTGAAAGGAAGTTTCTTGAATTTTTTAAAGTAAGTGTTTTGGATTGGAGTATGTATTTTTTGCAAAAATTTTAAAATGAGTTTTTTTTTTAAATTAAATCTTTTGTGATGTTTTTTTTAATTGAGTTTTTGTCTAAATTTTTGAAGGAATTTTTTTGAACTTCATACTCTATTATAATGGGAAATCAAAGAAATTGTTCGAGAAAATATGATAAAAAAAGAGACCCTGATGAACGTAGAGAAGAGATGAGACAATCTCGCAAAAGAAAGATAGAAGCACTCTCAAATATTGAAGGGGAAAATCAACCTCAACTAGAAGTTGAAACAAGTATGTAAATGTAAATATTATGATTTTGAAATATTTAAAATTTTCCTAGTGTAAAATGTGAAGCTTACTTTTTATTTGATGAACTAATTTGAAAAATATTTTGCAATGTAAACAGAGAGAGATATTCCTCAAAACATTGATGATGAGATACAAAATTTTGAAAGAGAAAGTGAAAGAGATATTGAACCAATGATTGAAGATGGTAAAAATGTTGAAAGAAATTCAAGTGAAGAAATTGAATCACAAGGTATATATATATATATATATATATATTTATATATATATATATATATATATATATATATATATATATATATATATATATATATATGTTGAACACTTATAATTTATTATTTATAACCATAAAATATATTTATTAATTTAGTTATTTATTGAATATGTAAACTTATTATACTATTCATTCTAATATTTACAGACGAAATCAATGTCGATGACGAGATGCTAGAAAATGTTGACACTCACACATATGGAGATAAAAAAAGTTGACCATTATATATGATATCTTGTTAACCGCATTTTTTAGAAGTATTTCATAAAGAAAAATGTGACAATTCAAGCCCAAATGTTGAAAGGTCTGCTATCATTAAGGAAATTAAAAGAAGCTACGACTTTATTAGGTATTCGAAAATCAACCAAAGATAAAAAATAAATGAAGGAAAATGTGATACAAAATACAAATAGTGCTATAAATTCAATGAAAAGATGTAGACAGAAAAATGTTTCAATTGTACGTAGAGCAATACATATGGAAGTGGTTTCATCAAGTACTAAAGAGAATCGCTTGGTAAAATCTATGGCACAAGCATTAGGAACCTCGTGAAAAACTTTGCACAAACATCAGAAATTTCGGTTCCAAATAGATGTAAATTATGAACTTGCTTGTTGGAGAGCTATTTGTAGGCAACCATATAAATATAGACTTGGAGAAATTTAAAAAAAAATAATATATTAATATTGGAAGAAGAATTCGCGTGTTTCGCCAACTGCAAGGCATGTGATGCGAAGAAGAATAGCACGAAATTAGTATGAAGAACATGAAAAAAATTTCTTGGAAACCACTCAGATAGAGTTTTTCAACAAGCTCAAAGAAGAGAATCGTGAAATTCATGTTTCAATCAGTGCTTTTGTTCAACAAAAACTATGGTATGTAAAACCTATCACCGTACGCGACACTTGTTGTTTCCATTATCATGTGTAATTTGAGTTATATGACGACACATTCCTTGATTTTGGTAGAACATTTTGGAAGGATTCACCTCCTCCTTCCACTATCCGTGATTTCATATCTCAAATTCTATGTGAAAGATAAAGCGATGAACTATTTTACGAAAATAAATGTGTTGGTGGTAAAAAATGCAATGATTGTGGAAATTTGACTAAATTTCAAAACAAATATCGTACTGATATAAATGATCAATTATTTTCCAACATGAAAGTGAAATGGAAGAGATATGAATATATCCATACATCGATTCAAGGTGCAAATAGTGTTAAAGGAATTGAATTACGAGAAGAAATTTTTGTGATAGACTTTTTGAGAAAGTTTGAGGCATAAATTTACAAGTACACCAAGCATTCCCATATATTTCAATGGCAAGACTTGCAATTAAAAAAATTTCACAAAGTTTTTCCACCAGGGACCATTTTGTCAGTAATTGATTTTATAGAAAACTACACATTTGTTCCACAAAAAGAAATTCAGAGTGAATACTATCATTCTGACCAAGTCTCCATGCTCATCCATATTCTATATAGACATTCTGAACAAAACGTTGATCATAAAGAAAGAACCAATGAAAATTTACATATTATTAAAGAATATCACTTTTATATCGGTGATGATCATCCACATGATACATATTTTGTACAACATTGTTTTGGAAAAATTTATGATTCCTTGAAATATCATGGAATAACATTCAATGAACATTGGATATGTTCATATGGATGCGCAGGACAATTCAAATATGCACGATCATTCTTTTGGTTGTGTTGTCTTCATAAGAAAACCTGCATTAAACAATATTGGAATTTCTTTGAGACTAGCCATGGAAAAGGAGAACATGACGATGTAGGGGCATGCATAAAACGAGCACTTTGAAGATATCAAATTAACCCCTCTGCAAGCCAAATTATGGACGCGAAATAATTTGTTCAATGGTGCATCGCTGCTCTAAGCCATGAGACTGACCAATCAAGGGAAGTGCAAAGGTACATTCAATTTAATTTTTATTGAATATCTAATTAAATAAACAGTGTACATTTATCACAATGATTATCTTTGATTGTATTTTGATATCATATTTAAATTCTTCTTTAAATTTTCCATATAAAGGTTTTTTTGGCATATTGGGATCGAAGACGTAGATAGATCAATTGGAAATGATGTTGAAACAATAAAATGGACTCGAAAATTGCATTCAATTAAAACAAAGTCGTCCAAAAATGTGTTTGCATTGGATATGTTAGGGTCCCATGATTTGGTTGATTGGCAAGCCAAGTGACACAGTAACATCAAACCAACTTTGGAGCCTAAGGAATTAGCCTTCCTAGACTCAGAGAGGGCTCTCTCTATTTGTGTAATGGAAATATAATTGTTTTCTTCTTATGTTTTTTATTTTAGGCTAGTTATGAAGTAGGTTTTTGGTTTTGTTTTTAGGTTTTTGAGGGAGGAACTGATCAAAGAATAAATAGATAAAATATTGTTAGATCAATCGGGCTATGGAGTCGAAAAGGTCGAGAAAGCTTTAGATGGTGATACGAGGTATATTGAAGGGCCAATTTGTTCAAGGTAAAATGGATCTTTAGCTGAAATGAAGTGGGATGGACACTAAGCTTGTGAAGGACAAAGGCTTTCAAACATAAATAGTTCAATAGAAGACATTTATATGGTAGGGCTAACCATTAATCATGATAAATGTAACTTCAAACTAATAGATGCATAAAAATAAACATTCAAGCGATACATAGAGATATATGACTCTCTAACTTTATGAAAATCGCTATTAGACTTTGGGGAAAAACAATTAAGACAAAAAAATAACTCAAACTACTAAGAGGGAACTCCTAGACATAGTATTTTGGGTTATCGGGCACTTTCAACTAAGATTGCAGATTTTAAGGCAAAAGGCAAGATCGATACAAGACCTCTTTGGTTCAATTAGGACAATAAAACATTCAAAGAAAGGTTTCAGAGATGGAGATGTGACTAGCCATGAGTAAGCAGCACATGTCGTGAATCATACTTAGCATGCATAAAACCATAAATGAAACAATCAAACAAGTTCTTCAGTGATCAAAGAGCAGTTAACAATTCTTTGATACGACTAAGAAGGAAGAAAAAATAGAAGCTGTAATGAAACAGGAAATCTGAGGTGCCTCCATGGGCATGTCTCAAATCTATTCTCTACTGTCTTACAGCAAGAAAAGAACATGAAATATGTATGAAAAATAAGAAAACATAACAAATAAGGACACTATACCATTTTACCAAGTCAAGGAATCCAACAACAGTCCTCTTTTATCATCCAAAACATTCAAGAAACTATCCAATGCATGAGACAAAGTATTTCTTCCAAGCTTGTATAACCATATATTTCTCTATATCATCAATTTCAGCCTTTTTTACAATGAAATCTCTTGGAATATATAGGCCAAGAAGAAGGAGAACCTCCTAGTGCAACTAGCAAGCTCATTGGCCCATAAAAAATATTTGATTTTGTCCTTAAGGCTTTGCAAAGCCCAAGGCACAAAATATCTATAAAAATATCATAAAATTACTTTAAAAAGAAATTAAATTGACTTTTCCCAACTGAAAATGGCCAAAAAAGGATAAACGCACATTTGGAAAAGCCACTTCAGAAAACTGCATTTTTTTTACAAAAATACTTCAGAAATATAGTAGCGGAAAATTCCCTATCTTGCGGACAACTTTTGGAGGACTTCCCGATGTAGAAATGAGGCCTATGATGGCTCATTGGAAAGCCCTTAATGTTTGGTTTCTGAAAATTATTATTTTTCCCCAAAATTATTACTAGAAGCCTTTGAAAATCTGACCTGTGTGGAGAAACCCATAGATTAGCCTTTGCTGATATGCGGGGCAGAGTGTCGAAAAAGTGATTGTTTTTCGCCACTTTGGGGGACCAAAACATCTTCAACTGATCTGAAATTCGATGAGTAGATGCCCCTAAAATTATGGCATCCAATAATACCATTTTCAACCTTTGACGATGCTTCAAAATAAAACGGCGATGCCCATGATTTTCTACAAAAAGCCCAAAAATGTCAAAAAACAAAAACTTGTCGAATTATGCCCAATTTTGGCAAGCACAACCCTCATGGGTTTTCAGAAGCATGCTAAGAAGCAGAGGCCAAAATTTCAAGCCTTGATATTCCTTTCTTCACTTTTTGTATCGGGCACCTCTTTCGGGCCATCTTGAGCCTATCTTGTGTAACCTTCAATTTCCTTCGGGCAAATTGATTAAGCTTCTTATAGTGCCCGATCATTTTCCTTTGAAGGTTTAAGTCTCTATTGGCTTTTTCGAACTTATTTTCCAAGTGTTTATTCACCCTTTCAAGCCATGCTTCTCTATTTTTTTCTATTTCTTGGGTGAATAAAGTAGTAAGAGGAAATGATTGGAAAAGGGAAGCCTCTTCCTCTTTTTGTTTCTTCAAAGCTCTTTTGAGTCCCATAGTCCTTGGCCTCTTCCTCCTTGGGTGATCTTCTTCTTCACTGTCACTGAATTCGCCCATGAGTTATTCCAACTTAATGTGTGCTTTGGAGGCTTATTTTTGGTACTTGATAGCCCATCTCTCAAAAACTACCATGTGGACGTTCATTTTCTTGTTTTGTGTTTGCAGAAAATGAATGAGGTTTTTAGACCTCTCTAGATCTGCTCTTAGATCATGAATTTGTTCTTCTCTATTTAGCAAGAGGGACTCTAGGATTCTGGCCTCATTGTCACTTTCATCACTGTTTATCTAAATTATGTCAAAATCCCTTTCTTTCTCATGGCTACTTTCCTCCTTCTCTTTTCCCTTGCTTTAGGTGGCCTTCTCGGTATTCCTCCTCTTTGGTAATTCAACAATGGATTGCTTGGGAAAATTTCCTTTGCTTCAGAGTGATCTAGTAACATTTGGAGTTACAATTTGAGCCACTTTCTTTCTTGATGTTCGGGGCTTTGTTACCTTTGGAGAATAAAGCATGGCCCCTTGCCTAGGAGAGGCAGCTAGCACACGCTCTATTTGGTCTTTGCCCTTATTGCTCCCCTCATCATATTTGTCACTGTTTTCCTCCTTTTGAAGGTTGCCTTCTTTAGGATGTTCACTGCTTGAGCTTTTTTTGTCATCATCCTTGTTGGCTGGTGGGCTTTCCTGTTTTTCATCAAAACTGTCCCATTGAGGACTGTTTTGTTTAGTTTTGTCCCTGCCTTCTCCAGGATTGTTAGGCTCTGTATCCTCAATGTTCTGTGCCTCATCATCATCATGATCACTGTTGTGTGGGATACCAACATTTTCCTCTTTGTGACTGCTGTGTTCCTCATCAACCTGTTCAATTTCTTCATCATTCCCCTCTTCACTATTTTGCTCTTTATCACTATGCTCTTCTTCATTGTGATCTTCTTCACTTTTCTCCTCTTCACCTTGCTCCTTAGATCAATATTTATTGTGGTTTTTTGAAGAAATAAAGATGTCCCTTTGAAAAAAAATGTCTCTTTGGGTAGCACTGTGCTAATGGACTAATAAACACAGACTGTATCTTTTTAGAAAAACATTGTATCTGAGTAAAGAGGTTTTTATACAAGGTTTGTTTATGGATTTGGAGGAAAATGTTTTAATTTGGTTTTGACCCATAATCTCTCTATTTAAAATATCTCCTCTTAAAGAATGAGGGTTCTGTTGAATTCTTAGTTAAACTGACAGGGGGGGTGAATCAGTTTAACACATACATGAGCTTTTTAAATTTTTCATCAGATTATTTGCAACTTAATTTTATAACCAACTTTAGTATATGAACAGTCTTAATAAGTTGCAGCAAGTATTAAATTAATGTGACATCAAACTTATTATGAGAACAACAAACATTAAGCATATTTGGTAAATCATTTTAGCACATAGATGACACAGATAGAGATAGCAGATATAAGTGGAAACCCATAAAGGGATAAAACCATGTCTTATTATTATTGTGATGCAAAGGCAAGCTCCAATTCCCTCTCACCACTTTTTTTCTGCAGGCACCGACCTACAGGAGGCACCAACCTCAATTCTGCAAGCTACAACTTGCAAGGAAGCTCCAACTCCATTTAATTTTCTACAGGCACCAACCTACAGAAGGCTCCAACCTCAGTCAGCTACAATTGACAACTATCAAGCTTCAATTTGATAAGGGAGCTCCAACTTACTCAATTTAGAAAACAGAATGTTTGCTGATTTACCTCAGATATCAGCTATGTTCTGTAGCACCTCTTTATGCTCTTCTCTTCCTTATCTTCTTTGCCTCAATCTTCTATACTCTGCATTCTCTATATTCTCTCTCTCTCTCTCTCTCTCTGCTATGCATATCAAGGTGATATTACTTATAGAGATTTCCTGATGATTGTTTGTCTTCCTCTAGGAATTTGAAATGGATAGTCATACCTCTTGATTTTCTACCTTCTCATTTATTTTCAGCTCACTCAGAAAAATATAACTGTAGGTACTAACATTAATATTACAATGGGAATTTTGTTCTCTTCTAGAGACTTTCCAATGCATCACAACAATATAAATCAATTAAAAACATTTACATTCAATTATAATGAAAACTTCAGCTCACTCATTCAGCCTCTTGGTTCACTGCACTTGTCTTTTCTGTGACTGTGTTTAGCTTTTCTGTGACTGTATTTGGCTTTTCTGTGACTGTGTTTGGCCCTTTTGGTTCTGATTGATTTCCTGGTTATTGTCGCAATGTAACTGCCACACCTATGTAACTGCCCTTTTCATACATCACAATTTAACTCTCGGCATGATAAGAATTTATTTTAACATATAGACTGTCGTTTTATATAACATATGTAACTTCCAGCGATGTACTACTAAGAGATCATTTTAATACATAAAATGCCCTTACGGGCCCACTCGCCAATCTTTCCCATGCAGGCCCACAGTGATCCTCTTTGCTTCTGGTGAAGCCAAGTCCTGGTATACAGATATCAAATTTCTGATACCACATCCTTGGTGACTATTTTAACCCATACAGAGACTTCTTCAGCCTGCATACCAGTTCTTTCTTACCCTTCACCATAGAGCCTTCAGGTTGCTACATGTAGATCTCGTCTTCTAGATCCCCATGAAGAAATGTTGTCTTCACATCCATCTGTTCTATCTCAAAATCAAATGCAACATCAATAGATAAAAGTAATCTAATAGAAGTAACTTTGGTGACAGGAGAAAAAATATCACCAAAATCAATTCCTGGCACCTAGGAATAATATTTTGCTACCAACCTAGCTTTGTATTTCTCCACCTTGCCTTCTACATTCATCTTCTTCTAAAACACCCATTTGCTCCCGATGGGCTTCCTTCTAGTCGGCAAATCCACTAGATCCCATGCCTCATTTTTGTGCAAGGATGCCATTTCATCAACCATGGCCTCCTTCCAAAGTTTTCCATCCTATGAATCTACTGCCTCCCTGATAGTTCTTGGATCATCATCAGTTATAGTTAAGGAAAAACCTGAACAGAAAGTAGATGGACTATACCTTTCTGGTTTCCTTCTTTCCCGAATTTATCTTCTAATAGATGGAGTTTGTGGCTCTTCATCTTCTGAGTCTTCTTCTGTTGTAGAGTCTGATTCATCCTCCTTTAGCTCAAACTCTATCTTCTTAGGTTCCTTTGGTAGGACTTCATGTTTAACAACATCTTTCACTTTCTTAAATAAAGAGCATCTCGATCGCACAACCCTTCCCCTTTGTTTTGAAGGCTCCAAGCTTGTAACCTTTTAAACTATCCTTATACCTAATAAAGATGCACTTTTCGTATTTATTATCCAACTTGGTCCTTTTCTGCTTTGGAAAATGTACATATGCATCACATCAAAATAGCCTTATATGTGAAAGAGAGGGTTTCTTACTAGTCCATACCTCATGTGGAGTCTTATCCTCCAACACTGATGAAGGTGATATGTTAACCAGATAGCATGCAGTCTCCACTGCCTCTGCCTAGAATTCTTATCATAACCCGATACCACTAAGCATGCTTCTTGCCTTTTCCATCAGTGTTCTGTTCATTATTTCTGCAACTCCATTTTGCTGAGGTGTGTATGGAGTAGTATTCTGCTGTGCTATACCACAATTCTTACAGAACTCTTCAAATTAATTCTTGCAGAACTCCCCACCATTATCCATCCTCAGAGCCTTTATCTTCTTCTCTTTCTGGTTTTCCACCAAAGCCTTAAATTCTTTAAATCTGTCAAAGACCTCAGATTTCTTCCTCAAGAAATATATCCATGTATTCGTTGAGAAGTCATCTATGAATGAAACATAGTACACAGATTTTCCCAATGATGGAACTGACACAGGTCCAAACACATCACTGTGCACAAGTTCTAATATCTTGTTTGCCCTGATAGCACCAGAAGGAAAACTCACCCGATTCTACTTCCCATATACACAATGTTCACAGAAATCGAAATCTAAAGAGAAATTAGACATACTTTCTACCATACCATTTCTATGTAGTGTCTGAAGGCCCTTCTCTCCAATATGTCGAAGCCTTTTATGCCATAGCATGGTATTTTCTCCAGAGACAGCTAGGCTTTCCATTCCACTTTCAGGAACCACAGAATTGTTACACCCATCAATAACAGTGCTACCTTGTAGCTTGTATAGATTTCCAGTCCAAACTCCCCGCATTAATACCAGTGCTCCCCGAACCATCTTGCAGCAATCTTTCTTGAACCCTATTTTTACACTTGCATCATCCATCTTGCTTACATAAATCTGATTTCTGGCCAATGCAGGAATATGCAGAACACCACAAAGTGTTCTAATCTTTCCACCTTGCAGCTTCAGCTTGACCTTTCCATGTCTAACGATTTTGGCCTTCCTGTCATCTCCTAGGAAGACATCACCACCATCATATTTCTCATACTCGCAGAAGCACTCCCTCTGGGGAGTCAAGTGAAAGGATGCACCTGAGTCAATCAACAATGACTCATGATCTACATGTGTATTTGAATAAGAAGCCAAATACACATCCCCACCTTCATTCGAGGTGGGTTTTTCCTCTGCAGAAGGAGCATCATCAGATCCCTTTCCTTTCTCAGGAGCTTTATATCTACACTCCCTTTTGTAGTGCCCTTCCTTTCCGCATTTCTAGCATCCCTTTACAAAATTTCTAGGAGATTTAGATCTCCCACTCGAAACCTTATTCTTGTTTCTATTTTGGGACCTTCCTTGTACAAATAAGGCATCTCCATTCTGGACCTCCATATTTATCCATCTCATTTCCTCCAACAGCAAGGCTGAGAAAATGTCATCAAAATTGAAGGTAGTTGTATTGCTACCTATTGCAATAACCAGACTATCCCACGATTCTGGTAGAGAACACAACGAATTGATGCACTTATCTTCATTTGAGATTTTAATATCAACAAATGACAGCTGAATTACAATAGTATTAAAGGTATTCAGATGCTCTGTCACCAAGTATTCATCCTTCATCCTCAGGTTATACAGATTTTTCTGTAGGAACAACTTATTCACCAGAGACTTAGATTGGTACAAAGTCCTAAGTTTTTCCCACAAATTATTTGTCGTAGCTTCCCCATATACATTCAACAATACTGAATCTGACACACACAACCGTATTGTGCTCTTAGCCTTCCGATCCAGTTTCTTCCAGTCTTCATCTAAAATTGTTGTTGGTTTAGTACATGGATCTACCGTGATCCACTGATCTTTATCCACCAACAGATCCTCCATCTTGAGCTTCCACAACTCAAAAATCTGATCATTAAATTTCTCGATCTCTATCTTTCCATTGCTCACCATCTTCTTTCACCGCAAGAATCGATCCCACAGATCTCCCACTGAACAGGGTCTACCTCAGGCCCGAGCAAAAAACCCTCAGCAGTAAATGCATCCCCTTGAAGCCAAAACAAATCTGATACCAAGTGTAGGTTTTAACCCTGAACATAAATTATCTACACACAAATATTATAACAGAAAATAAACAATAGCAAGAGCATAAAACATAAAATAGATAAACACAGAAATTTTCCCCTGGATCCAAAATCGGGATGACTAGGTTGATATTTCATTATATTAATTTTAGTGTTACAACACATATATATACATGTCGAAGCATACATAAACCCTAATCCACTAACCCTGGATTAGAACATAATCGTAGATCCCTAGACCGGATCTACAAAAATACCAGGGGCCGCAAACCATCATACCCCAAAACCATGTGCAAAACCATGCACAAAACCATGGGCGCAGACCACCGTGCGTGCTTAGTCATGGAAAGAATATAACACATACCGAAAAAATGCATCATTAATGCTATATTATATCACTTTTATTTCTCCACTATATCCATCATCTTCCTTATTATCTCTGCATAATCTCCACTTCTCCTTCATTAATGAGCTGCTCCACTACTCCATGATGCCGATCTGCTATCTACTAACCCACATTCATAGAAAAAAAATGGATTTTATTCATCTATGGGGTTTATGGGTCCACTCTTTTATTTACTTACCAAGAAATAAAAATTAAGAACTCTAATATTCCAATTAACTGATGGAATATTGGGAATATTACAACCCACCATTTCTTAGTGTAACATTGCCAGGATCCTTGGCTTCAATTTTTCTACCCTCCTTTCCAAATATTTGGGCTCTCCTCTCATGAATTCTTCCATCAAGCACACGGTCCTCTTGGAAAGAGTTGTTGGAAAAGATGGAAGCCTGACTTACCTCTTGGACCTATCGCTCACTCAACATCACAGGACACCTGGTCCTCATTAAATATTTCTTATAATCTATATGTCCGTATATCTCTTCCCTTCTCTTGCTACTTTAAAGTGGGTCTTCAAATCCATTCGCAACCTTCAGAGAACCTTTCTCTCAGGCGGTAATAAGGAGAATAGAAAATGGGTGCTTATTAATTAGAAGGATGTCTGAACTAAAAAAGCCCAAGGTAGCCTCAAGCTTAGAGATCCTAAGCATAGGAACATTATCACGGTTTCTCATATTTGGTGGAAGTGGGTTTCCAACACTCACATGCCACAGAATCATTTATGGGCTGCCAAATATGTTGCAAATTGGCGCCAAGAGGACTTAATCATATTCAATCAAGAGCTTAGAGGGTCCTTGATTTGGAAGGCTGCCAGTCAACATAAACACCTCATCCAAGCTCATAGATTCTAGGAAATTTAGTCTAGAATGCGAGCCATATTTTAGGAAGATTTATGGAAACAGTTTCCAAGCCTCCCATCCCTCTTCCATCGACCCCTCTAGAGCACCACTTTGCGGGAGAGAGAGAATAAAAATGTATAGGACTTATGGGCTCAAGAGGTAACTATAGGATTTCAAAATTGGCTTCCAACGGACTATTGGTAGGCAAAATAGCACAATGAACAACACCTTGATATCTGGACTAAATTAAAAAAATGGAAAATTAGAATCCTGTAGGGACAAGAAATTATTCACTGGGGCCACACTCCTTGTGGTAGCTTCTCCACCAAGGAGGCTTACAACCTGATTCAGCGTAAAAATCCTGGTAAAGAGAACAATTTATGGATGAAAATATGGAATGCCAAATATTGTCCCAAAGTCACTACATCCCTTTGATTGCTTAGAAAAATATGCATCCCTATATGGGACAACCTCTTGAAACGTGGTTTTGTGGGACCTTATTGATGCCCACTTTGTCAGAATTACATTGAATCAGTCGATCATCTTCTGGACCTTTTCCCCCTATCCAACACCTTCTGGGATAGGATTGCAATTTTATACAGAAGAACCAATAGAGCTCAAAGAAACATCATCCAAACTCTCAGCCATTGGCAAGAGGATCCTTTCTCGTGCAACCTCCTCAATCGTCTCTAGTAACTAATTCCCGGCCTTCTAACATGGACTCTCTAGAAGGAAATAAATGACATAATATTCAAGGACACTCTGATGCCTCAGGAAATGATATGGACCAAATTTTGTAGCTATCGGAAGGAAACTCTTGCCCTCACACATTGGGAAAATTCTGACTTACCAACAACTGTCGTAGAATGCCTCATTTGGAACAACTGGATCCTAGGTCTCACCCACCCCAATGATATCTCCTCCCATCTCAATAGTCCCTCCATCTCTCCAGAATTTTGGTCGCTCCCCTTGCTGGTTTCTTCAAACTCAACTTTGACAGAGCCTGAAAGGCAATCCAGGGGAAGCAGACTTTGGAGGAATCTTCAGAGAATCATGATTTAATCCTCTGCACATCTTATATGGGTCCATAGGATGGGATAGAAACAACTCTGCGGAGCTAGAGGGCCTCATTCAAGGCATATCCATCACCATCGAGCTCAATCTCTTCCCACTGGAAGTTGAATGGAACTCACAGATCATCATTCAAGTGGCCACTCGCCTCCTACTTGGATTGTCGTCTAAAAACGTTTCCAACAGCTGGATATTGGAAACTCGCTTCAAGCATTTGGATCATTGGCTTCAACATTTCAAAGCTATTACTTATAAAGGAGTTGATTACAACTCTCCTCTCTTCACCTCTAACTTCTAGTTTTTCACGGATGAGTCTCTTCATATGAGTTTCATTAATCTTACACATAAGGACCTCGAGCCTGACTCGAGGCCTCCACATGAGAATTTTATTGACATGATGCATGGAGGGCCCCCATCTCTAAACTCCTATATTAATTTCCCTACAGATGATGGTGAAAGCTCTTAAATCACATTTTCTTGGCTTTGAGAGGAAGACTCCTCCAAACTACTGTCGCTGGAAAATGGCACTCACTCTGTCTTCACTGTCAGCAATTTGTTGGATGGGAAATTTTTTGCAGAAGATAAATAGATCATCCGTGTGTATGGCTTCCAAATTTTGGAAGAAGACCCCACTGAGAATGAATTTGGAAACAAGACTTGACAGCTCCTCCTCAAGGTTCTTGGAATTTTTTTTTGGATATATATTCTTTATGTTGTCTTTCTAGTTTACATTAGTTCTTTAGATTATCTAGCCAAATATGAATATCCCATAATTTTTAAGGGTTGGTTTCCCTGTCAAGGGTGGCCTCTAACTTTGATATTTTGGAGACGGATCGGGACAAGGATTGGCTAAGCTCCTCCAGCCATCCCCGGCAGACAATTTTTTGTACAGTATTTTTATATAATTAATAGATCATAGTCCAACTTACAAAAAAAAAAAAAATTACATTGTCGGCTATTGAATTATATGAAATATGGTGAATAAAAAATGAAATAAGTTTTTGATGTTATGTAAAAAATTATAAGGGGATAGCCTACTGCAAATGAAATAAGTTGGTGTTGTCAATTAGATTGAAAGTATTGAGGATATTCCCTGTAGATTAGAGTTGTCAAAAA
The DNA here is from genome assembly GCA_034641835.2 of Pinus albicaulis. Lineage (NCBI taxonomy): Eukaryota > Viridiplantae > Streptophyta > Pinopsida > Pinales > Pinaceae > Pinus > Pinus albicaulis. The sequence continues at coordinate 277,665 of JAXQQM020084986.1, forward strand.
GCATATTTTTTACATATTTTCCACAGAGGGATGAATAAAATGTGGAGTGAGGTAAAAAAGGAGAGAAGTTATGCCCTAAATGGTAATGGACATGTGTATCATCCAAATATACTTGTATGTGCCAAGGAAATGATATGTAGGATTCATATTCTAAATGGCATAATGCTCTAGAAAAAATTATAGTTATTTGGAAAATACAAAGATGCAAGTTTGGAAATTAGTTCTTCTAAGGAATACATTCTTTTAACTATGAATTTTCTCAACCTATAGTATAATTTTTTTGATAACATGTTAGGCATTAGATATTATATCAAAAAACAAATAAGAAAGGACAAAATATATCTAAAATAACAAGAAAAAAGTATAAAATTCTTTAAAACAACACAAACTATTTAAACAAAAAAAAATTATAAATATATAAATTATGAATATATTTTCAATCTAAATTTATAAATTAGGT
>JAXQQM020090072.1:0-36491 GCA_034641835.2 Pinus albicaulis
TATGCAATGTTTTGAAAATCGCGATCAAGATTAAATCACGAGGGGAAAAATCGGAAAAAATTGGGAAATCGAGACCCAAGACATACAAAAATATTCATTTTTTTTCAATTTTTTAATATCTAAAGCATCTATAGCATAAAATAAATGCATTGACACATAAATATGAAAAAAAACCTAATATATAAGATGTGTAATATAATGTCTAGTGCTACATCACACATAAAACTGAATCCTGTCCTGAATACTAAGTCCCGAGTCTCAAGAGTCAACTCAGCTTCAAAATATCAACAAAAAATATAATAATGTATCTCATATCATGAGTCATAATGTCACATACAAAGGAATGTCAATGCACCATATAACCTATGGTCCTATACTACTGATTTCCTTTGCCCCTCTTGCGAGAAAATACAACAGCTTTGCCTTTCCCTCTAGATGAAGAAGCTGGCGGGACTGGCAATGGACTCTGTTGTGCTCTAGAAGTAGAAACTGAAGCACCAGAACGGGAACCTGAAGCACTAGGAGCTAAAGGAGGCAGACAACGTCCTCTATCGGTAGCAGTAGTAGGTGGTGTCACCTGCTCCTGCTGCTGCTGCTGCTCCTCCTCGTCCTCCTCCCCCTCCACTACCTCCTACTTTATCCAATCAGGGGCTGACTCCATGACAGGCCTTTCAACCTCAACTCTCCATTCAGTAGTGGTGTCAATCGTATCTAAAGAGATGGCCTCCATATCAGGTGTCCTCTCAAGTTGTCTCACCCACAATCTAAGATTGTAGTAGACGTAAACCATGTCATTGAGGCGCTGGGCCTCCAACCTGTACAAGGGTCATAAATTAATAAATTAAATATTTAAAAAAAAAATATTTAATGAATTCAAAAAATCAGTTGGAATATTTTAAGTTTTTTACCTGTTGCGCCTTTTAGTGTGTATTTTTTCAAATACACTTAAGTTGTGCTCGCATCTTGAAGAGCTACATGTTTGGTTGAGTATTCTAATGGCAAGTTTTTGGAGTTTTGGTAATCTGCCACCGTAGCTCCTCCACCATGCATCTACAAGTTACAAGTTACAACAAATAAGATAAACTTATAAAGTTACAAACATAAGAAAAATTTTAAAATAATGAAAATCTTACTTGGCATTTTAGTAGTCCTATCCTGGACAGCCATGTCGAAGCTCAAGGTGCCACCTGCCATTCTGTATACCTCCATCTCTTTGGATATCTCTGTACGTTCTGATGGATTCGGCACCATCTTCTGAACACAAGTGAAAAAGCCATCCATGACCTCAGCATCAAATAGAAAACCACATGAATAAGCAAATGCGGGGTTCAGGAAGAGCCCTGCAGCATGAATGGGATGATGGAGTGTGTTGTTCCATCGATCATCAATCACTTCCCATATAAGGAGTTGTCTCTGAAACCCCTCATCACCCTTATCATCATAATAGCTGCGAATAGCTTCTTTGGCCCTATCCATGGCCTCATACAAGTAGCCCATTGCGGGCTTCTCTCCATCCACCAATCTAAGAACCTTTACCAAAGGTTCAGTAACGCTGCACACCTCTTCCACTCCAGCCCAGAAACTTTCCTGATATGACACCAACCTGCAGATGGCTTCTCCCTCTACTTTGCGGCTGATAGTCAAAGCACGCCACTCATCTGAAAGAAACATTCTCTTCAAATCCCACTTAGAATTCAAGAGGGATTGAAGAGATATAAAACTAGTGGCAAATCGTGTAATAGCAGGCCGCACCAACTCCTTCTTGTTGGTGAATGTCCTCATCAAATGAAGCACAGATGCATGATTATATATAAATTTTGTGATGCTCTTTGATGATTCTACAATATCTTTGACAAAATCAATCTTTTCGATGTCCTCCAACATCAAATCAAGGCAATGTGCAGCACAAGGTGTCCAAAATATGCTCGGATGCCTCTCCATAAGCATCTTGCCAGCAAAAACATAGTTTGCAGCGTTGTCCGTTATGATTTGGACAACATTTTGGGGCCCAACCTCCAGAATGAACACATCCAATAAATCACATAATAATCTTGCATCTTTGACATGTGCAGATGCATCAACAGATTTCATAAACATTGTCCCCTTGGGACAACTGACCAAGAAGTTAATAAGGGTCCTACCCTTTTGATCAGTCCAACCATCTGACATCACAGTGCATCCTGTGACTTCCCATGATGCCCTTAACTCCTCCAATCTCTTGGTGCAGTCAACTTTCTCATTTTGAAGAATGCGCCCTCTAAAGTCATCATATGAAGGGGCTTTGTATCCTGGGCCAACAACAGCGATAGCATCAATCGTAGCCTGATAAAATGGATTGTGCCTGGCAACAGTGAAAGGAATATCACTCCAAAGAAACAATTTGCCCAACAACCTATCAGCTTCTTCCTTCTCCTTTTTTTTAATAAGGGAGGAGATAGATGGTTGTGCCCCGTGAGTGATCTAGGAGCAAAAAATGAGGAGGCAGCTACGGGGCTGCCTGTAGAAGATGCTGATGCTGAACCGCCACTACCACTCTCACGGTCAGCTCTAAACCCTGATATTTGACTCTTCAGAGTTGCCTTGCTGAGTTTAGTGGTTTCTATTCCTTCCAATGAGTTCATGGCTCTTTTGATTATTTCTGGAGTGGTATTTGTGCAAGGGCCTACTTCATGCCCAGGAATTTGTGCCAGGTGGTATTTCAACCTGTATACCCCCCCTGTCATGTGTTGACCACATAACTTGCAAGTCAAGTTTTATCGGTCAAACCCTTGATCAGGGTCACCAAATTCCCATAAAGGATCCAATTTCCTTGGCATGTTGGAAACTTTGAACTTTGAACGTTGAAATTTGAACCTAGGGCACAAGAAAAATTGCAAGTTAAAAAATAAAATAAAATAAATTACAATTTTACATACAACATTTTGATTTTTTTCACAAAAAAAAAACCCTCAACTCAATGCAAAAATAATGGGAAAAAATACATGTTGAAACACAAGCAAAAATAATGGAAAGAAACTAAGAGCACAAGAAGAAATATAAAAAACAAAATTTAACAAACAATTTTTTGCATTTTTGACCAAAATAAACCCTCTCCTCTCAATAAAACAAAAACAAAAAAAAAACACAACCAAATGCAATCACAAATGATGAAAAATACATGGGTGATAGAAACCCATGGAAGAACAAGAAAAAAACAAAAAAAAAGGGTCAAATTTGATGCCCATACCTGGAAAAAACGTTTTGCTGGAGACACTTGGTCCAAATTCGATTTTTGTTCGCTTGGCTTGCAAAAATCCTTCACTTTTGTCCAATCTTGGGCTTGTAGATCACGTGTCTCCTTCCTTAGCTCTCCTCCTTCACTCCTTAGCTCTCATAACCAAACCTGTCGATGCAAAAATGAGAAAAAAAACATCAAAAAAATCGCACTTAAAACCCGCTGTTTTGGAAGCCCACGATTTTTTCCGTACGGATCGCGATTATTTTTCTCGATTAGCGATTTTTCAAAATCGTGCAAAACAAAGCCGATTTAATCGTTTTGTCGTAAAAAATCGCGATTTAATCGCGATGTTCAAACCATCGTTCTTTGCTAAGTCTAGCTAAGGAAAAGTACAATAATAAAAGTCAATTAATAATTTTGGACTATTAAGTCATTTTCTAAGGATAAATAATTTAATTATTTAAGTGACTTAGAAATAATCTCAACATTCATCTCCAACGTATTCTATAAGGGAGATTAGGGTTAGCAATTTGGGCTTAATGAAGATTATAAAAGAAGCCTAGCAAAGAGATGAAGACACAAGAATACAAGTGAGAGAGGCAGCGATGGCATTTTTGGGAAAGCAATTTTCTCAAAAAGGGGAGAGTTATTTCTCTAGAACTTGAGGCTCTGTTCGACTAGGGAGAAGGAAGAAGAATAGAGGGACAATTTCAAGGTGTTTCCAAGAGGCCAATTCGCTGGGAATTTGGAGAGGTTGAATTATTGAAGTGAGTAGGAGGCATTGTTGCTAAGGAGGACGATTTGCCAAGGCCAAGTTGTGAGTGCGTAGAGATCAAGTGAGAGCTAGGCGCAGAGGTCAATTTCCTAGTGAGAGGTGGGCCAATTTTCTTCAAACCAAGTTTATTCAGAAGTCAATTTCCAGTTGGTTGATTTTCCTTGGGCCGAATTATTCCAATAGGGTCGAGTTACAGGTTCCAGTCTATTGAAAAATGTGTTCGGTCTTCATAATGACAGATGTAATCATGATTTTATGTATTTAATGAAAAGAGAAAAAATGAATTTATTATTGTAAGGCTTGAGGCATGGGTTTCATGCTCAAAAGAATTTATTTATAGGTCAAAGCACCCATTGAGTTCTTCTAGGTTTGTTATAAAGTCATTGAGTCATTTTCATGTATGAATGACCCATTTGGGGATGTTACGTATTGTAAAGACAAATTTATTGAGTCGTAATCAAGTCAAAAGACCCTCCAAGACCTCATCATGGCACAAAGTTCAAGTCGTCCTAAAGGAAGCAATTCAACCCTATGCGAAGCCTATATAAAGAAGACATCAGCCTCATTTGGAGAACACACTCTCACTCACACAAGTTCGATCTTAAAGACAAAAGGAAGTGCGAAGAAGAGGAAGACTAAAGAAGGAGAAAAAGTCAAAGTTTTGGATTTGGTGTTGGGCTACTTCTCTCCACACATGCGAAGGAATTAGGGAACATAGAACATACTGTAACAGTGAACCGGAGTTGTAGAATTGAATTTAGGTCACCAAGAAGAGTTGTTCTGGAAGCCGAATTCTCTAGGAGAGAGAATCTACCCAAGCAAAGAAGAGAAGTTGCAGTTTCTAGGCATATCGAAGTTGCAGTTGCAGTTTCTAGTTGTAGTTGCAGTTTCTGGTTGCATTTGTAGTTGCAGTTTCTAGTTGCAATCGAAGTTGCAGTTTCTGGGCAAGCTGAAATCACAGTTTTTGGGCACATTGAAGTTGCAGTTTCTAGGCAAGTCGAAGTTGCAGTTTCTGGGCAAGTCGAAGTTATAGTTGTAGTTGCAGTTGAAGTTGTTGTAAGGAGAAGCTATTCAAAGAGGAAGCAATGACTTGGTCTTGGAGGGATTCTAGGTCAAGGGTCTAGGTCTTGGAATTCGCCAATTGAAGATTTTATAAGAAGAAAACTTCTTGTGGGTTTATCTGTCAGGTTGGAGAGGTTTTGGCCCTGGCTGATCGCCTACATCTTGTGTCTTTGTCTCATTATTCCTTATGGTTTGGTGGTTGTTTGATGAAGAAGAACACATAATAATAATCAAGTACAAGAAGAACCTAATTAAAAAAAGTAAAAAGTCCTCACAAGCAGTTATCACTATAAGAGAAATCATCTAATATCTTTGCCCTAGATTTCTCAACATGGTATCAAAGCTAAAGTAATAGGTCAAGGAAGGGCAGCTCAACAAGGGACACTTAAGATCTCAAAAATCAAGGTTCTAGAAGGATATCAAGAGCATCAAAGAATCAAGAAGGTTCTCTCATCCCCAAGGAAATTTGAAAATAAAGGCTACTTTGTTATCTTGAAGTGTCAAAAACCTTAGATCGATCAAAGAAGAAAGTTCACAGTTAAAGTATTCTTGGGATTCACGTTCAAATCATCATCTCAAGAAAGGAGACCTCAAAAGACCCTATCTTTATTCAAGAAAAGAATTAAAAAGAGAAACTCTCCTACACCTTAAGGGGGGGAGTTCAAAAATCAAATGCAGATGATTGTCTCTCCTTTTGTAATATCCCCAATTAACAATTCTGCTAGTTAGAATATTAATTTTTGATCAATTTTGATGTTTCTAATGCCAAGCAGAAATAAGGTGGGGCGAGTCCCACAATTAATGACTAAGGGAAAAACTACAGCTTACTCCTATAGTTCACAAGGAAAAATTGCGTCCTTAGTGGGGTCCATGTGGCCAGCATTCGATTTGGAGGCAAATCCCTAGATGGCAACATGGGAGAGGCTTTTTGGGGGCAGCGCAGTGAGTGGCTAGATGAGGGGACTACGCAGTCCATGGTGGGCCCAAGGGAACGTTAGGGGCTCAATTGATAAAAGGAAGTGAAGGCAACTCATTTCCTCATTCATTCATCTATCTGATTTTCTGTCTTGACTAATAGAAGCACGCTTGAGTTGTTTAGCCAAGTCTGACATGTTGTTTAGCACAGAGATTTCCAAGCGGAGATCTCAACATCTACCTCGGGGGACTTCGAGTGCCCGCTCGGGAGAGAAATTCCACCTGTTTTGTGAAGAGCTTGCAGAAAAACATCACAGCGACACATAGTCCCTTCAGGACAGCGCAAAGGCAGTCCATACTGCATAGTGATTGTGCAGTCCAGCAGAGAGGATGTGTCGGGAAGTGGAGGAGCAGTGCAATTTCAGCCGAAAGATTTGGAGGGGAGGCTAGCCACCTCCTACTAGGGATTGGGCAGAGTTTTGGAGACACTTTCCAGCAATTCCAGCCAGGAGACCATTTCCCCAGTAGAACAGCGTGCCAAGCCCAAAGGGGCCATTTTCCGAGGTTGAAATTTCTGGAAACCCTTCACAGGTTTTTGTGGGTCTTGTGAGTAGAGCTCGGGGTTAAAAGCCTAGAATTTTCTAAGCATGGGAGCAGGCCCAAACCATAGTCCGATTCCAGCCAGCAGCAGCAATTCCAGCACTGGCATCGCAGAGAGGGAGCCACGCAGAGCATCATTCTAGTAGTGTTTTTATCCAGATTTAGAGTTGTTCTTCAGCTTGTCTAGTGCAAGCCCAGGTGCCATCTTTTTTAGCACCTCCATTGTACTATTCCAACAAAAATTAATAAAATGGCTCAGCTGGTTTTGGCTTCATTTCTTGTGCCTTAATGATATTTTTACGTTTGTTGTAGTTTATTGTCTATTTGTTCTTTTATTACTGTTAAACACCATTTGGGGATATTATAGTGGTATCAGAGCTTCGTTTTTGGCTCAGTCGTGAGAATCTTTTACTATGAATGAGGAGGGTAGGCAGAACATTACCCACCAAAGGCAGTAGAGGTAGCAAATACAGGGGAGTCAAGGAGCAAAGGGGAAGCAGCATTTGGTAGCATCTTAAAGGCCCTAAATGATTTAGCCAAAGGACAGAAGGGAAAGTTGGAAGTACTCAAGCAACAGAATAAGGATAAGAACATCCATCGTGAGTCCCTATTTAGGGAGACTTCAGGGGTCTCACAACAGTGTGCCCACCCTTTACCAGCCACTCACCCGCCAGCCTTCAGTAGGCCAACCAGGACCACGATGCCTACATTTTTACCTTCAGTACCGAGGGTGCAAGGTAGGCAGCATGATCATATACCCATGGGAGATTATTTCTGAGAATGGCAGTCCATAGGGAAAAACTTCAGAGCAGCTTTGTCCTTCAAAGATTACTGCCAGATCAAGCAGGATGAAAAATGCAGGAACAGTGGGGGGTCTAGCATGCAAAGCTCAGAGTTGCAATGTACCATTGGGAGGATACCTTTTCCCACATATGACGGATCCATTGAGTGCACGGCTCGGGATCGTGTGGAAAAGTTGGAAACCTTTTTCCAACTTAAACAAATAATAGAGGGGGAAGCCATCAAAATGGCTACCTCGCACTTGGAGGATGAGGGCACACAAGATTGTGGGGAGCTCGTAGATACACCTAGTGTTACACAGGAGTCACCTCTGATGGAGTTCCTTTTGGTAGCCCAAATGGACAGATTCGAAGAGGTAGTGGAGCACACAACCATTAATGAGGAATATCGATCTATGACAAAGTTTAACTACGAACAGTTCACGCTGGACTCGATGATCACGTTTCCGCATAAAAGGTTGCTCTGAAAGGCAGAAACTCATCGAGTCCATGGTGAGGACGAAGGGCAACATTCATGGAGGGAAAGAGGACTACAACATTATTAGTCCACCCTAACACATTGAATTGAGGGAGGCGGAATTGTCTAGACGTAGTCGAGGGGATGGCCAGGTTAGCAGGAATGAGCAACATGAGTTGAGCATGGCACCACACCAGCTTGGAGGGCTTGTTCCTTCCACAAAGGGTTGCACATTTGATCCCTCCCTTGGGATTGGATGGCAAGAGGGACTGAGCTGGTACCCGATGGAGCAGGTTACGCAGTTGGATACATCCATTGGCCACATTTCAGCAGAGTCCATGGATAACCAGAGGGACACGAGGGCTAGACTGTTGTTGGGATCTAGGTGGGATTTCCCATCACATTATAGAGTCAGTAGGTGGTGGTAGTAGTTGTGCGATGGACCTGATGTTTAGGCACACACACATTTCCAAATCTTTATCAGAGCCCCGAACAACCCTAGTGATAGGATGGTTCGACAGGGGGGATTACACTTTTCATGAGTTATCTCAGCATAATGACTGTGTGTGGAGTCACAGGGTGATTAACCTAATTTGGCAGGAGCTGGTAGGAGGAGGTGGTATCGACAAGCCACCAGACAGGCATTACATAAAGACTGTCCTCTCATTAGTATATGGGACACTTGATTTATGGAGGATAGGCGCAGTGGTGTCATTTTCGTTGGCATGTGAGGAGCCTGCCAACCTGCCCTTCATAGCCCCGATAGCCCCGAACAACCCTAGTGATAGGATGATTCAATAGGGATTAGGACTTTTTCATGAGTTATCTCGTACAATACTCTGCGTGGAGTCACAGGGTGATTAACCTACTTTGGCAGAGCCGGTGGAGTGGAGGGTATCAGTTTTCTTCACTCGTACGTGTACGATAAGACCGTACTTCGACGCATATGACACTTGATTTATGGAGGATAGGCGCAGTGGTGTCATTTTCGTTGGCATGTGAGGAGTCGAGCCGCTTTGGTCCTTCAGAGCAAATGGGGAGATGTAGCCCACATCTTGGAGATCCATGGGGGTGTGTTGTAGTATGTCGGACCGCGTTGGGGAGTAGGAGTGCCTCACATCGCACTGGGTACATGTGGGGAGTGACAGGTGCAGTGACACAGGAGGGATACATGACGATACAGGAAGGTATAGTCGTAATCGGGGGTATTCGGTGGTGTACAAGGACAAGTTGCAGCATACAGTGGCATGTCGAAGAGTGCGGAGACACTTGGTGGATGCAGTGACAAATGATACGACGCAGCGGGCTCTTGGAGCGTTGCCTCCAAGGGGACTTATGGACAAGGACATTAGGTGTACCATGGGATGCATCTCACCTAGGATCGATGAGGATCTTGTTGAGCATCTGGAGACACCACATTTAGCGGAGACAGGGCTACGAGGGTGTTATTAGCAGATATGAGGCAAAGACAGTGTCGTTCGGAGGATTACTCTTAAGCATTCAGGTAGACTCTTGATCATACCCTTTGGGGCATACCCACCCATCATCCTCCAATGTTTCTTACAGTCGCGAAGTGTTTGGTCGATGCCCCTTGACACTCTCCATTCAGGCAGCAGGGCATGGGAGGCTCACCCTAGCCAGTTGGATGAGATACCGCGTGTCATGAACCGAGAGGAGACTCTCCAATTGAGACACTTGGTAGGTGCACGAGTTGATTGGGTACAGGCTTAACGATGGCGTGGTTGATTGCCCAAGTAGCATATGTTCCACCCCTGGGCTCACATTTGAGGGACGGTGGATGGTAGACTTCGTCTACAGGAGGGTACCCAGACTCTGAGCAGTGTCCAGGTGTATCATCAGGAATTGGAATAGCGGAATTCACTACGTGGTCTGGCAGGAGCAGGGCAAGTACGCATGCGTGGGACAGACTCCTGATACTTGGGGTCCAACTAGGAGATACATACAGGGGTCAAAGATGAGGGCCAGATGGGTTCTAGCAAGTAGCAGTGCTACGCAGCGACATCCCATGAGGAGTGGGAGTTGTGAGCTCCTAGTATTGTTGGGGGATCCAGGGATCTGTTGGACAGGTGGATCACTCCACTTTGTGATGAGCAGGGACATGGCAGAGGGTGATCCAGTCCACCCTGGGTTTGACATGTCAAGGAGCACTGAGACCTCCACTACATGGCGAGGCAGACTTATCATGTTGTTGCTCAGGGTCATGATTGGCAGTGGAGGGGTAGATATTAGCATCATGGAGATGCCCGGACAGGATGAGCTTGGGCTTCACAGATTTTTCGCCATAAGGCCCCAAGAGAGGGGGATACAATCTGCGCATGTGGGGAGTATCTCATAGTCAGAGTGGCGTGGCGTTAGCATGGTGGCACCTCTCCGAGATTAGCAGGGGACCCGAGCATTACAGTTCTACACAACTCGATAACCTTAGGGATGAGTTGTATACTACATGGGGAGATCATGTAGATCTTCCATTGGGCTTTAGCGAGTCACTGATGGAGTGGGGGACTTCATTAGCATGGCAGGTTGGTGAGCGGGATGATAGCAAGAGGGGCTAATGTGAGCGAGACATTATCTTTGCAGGGATTAGGTGGTATCTGCGAGGGTTTACTCTTCAAGTGCATGGGATGGACTACTTGGTAGGGAAACTTCATGAGGAGTTGGGCATACTGCCATATTATCATGATTCCCTACTCACTGATGGTGTTCAGAGGGCTTCTGCTACTTGTTCTTGGCAGGATGGTGAGTGGAGCAGGGGGGGCTTCATGTTGGACAGGATGGCTTATCAGGGAGATGCAGAGGTCATGGATGATTCAGTGGTGCATCTGGGACCCTGGCACATTTTTGCAGTGACAGTGGGGAGCATCAGCTAGAGATGATGCTTGTTCAAGCATTGCTTGAGGACAAGCAATTTTTGGCGGGGAGGACTGTAATATCCCCAATTAGCAATTCTGCTAATTAGAATATTAATTTTTGATAAATTTTGATGTTTCTAATGTCAAGAGGAAATAAGGTGGGGCAGAACCCACAATAAATGATTAAGGGAAAAACTACATCCTACTCCTATAGTTCACAAGGAAAAATTGCGGCCTTAGTTGGGTCCATGTGGCCAACATTCGATTTGGAGGCAGCTCCCTAGGTGGCAGCGTGGGAGAGGCTCTATGGGGGCAGCATAGCGATTGGCTCGATGAGGGGACTACGCAATCCATGGTGGGCCCAAGGGAACATTGGGGGCTCAATTGATAAAATGAAGTGAAGGCAGCTCATTTCCTCATTGATTCATCTATCTGATTTTATGTCTTGACTGACTGAAGCACGCTTGAGCTGTTTAGCCAAGTCTGCAGTGTTGTTTAGCACAGAGATTTCCAAGCGGAGATCTCAACCTCTACCTCGGGGGACTTCGAGTGCTTGCTCATGGGAGGAATTCCACTTGTTTTGTGAAGAGCTTGCAAAGAAACATCACAACCAGACGCAGTCCCTTCAGGACAGCACAGAGGCAGTCTAGACTGCGTAGTGATTGCGCAGTCCAGCAGAGAGGAAGTGAAGGAAGTGAAGGAACAGTGCATTTTCAGCCGGAGGATTTGGAGGAGAGGCTAGCCACCTCATACCAGGGATTTGGGCCGAGTTTTGGAGACACTTTCCAGCAGTTCCAACCAGCATACCGATTTCCCCAACATAGCAGCATGCCAAGCCCAAGGGGACCATTTTCTGAGGATGGGATTTCTGGAAACCCTTCACGGGTTTTTGTGGGTCTTGTGAGTAGAGCCTGGAGTTAAAAGCCTAGAATTTTCTGAGCATGGGAGCAAGCCCAAATCATAGTCCGATTCCAACCAGTAGTAGCAGTTCCAGCACTGGCAGCGCAAAGATGGAGCCACGCAGAGTATCATTCCAACAGTGTTTTGTCCGGATTTAGAGTCGTTCTTCAGCCTGTCTAGTGTAGGCCCAAGTGCCATCATTCTGAGCACCTCCATTGTACTCTTCTGACAAAAATTAATAAAATGGCTCAGCTGGTTTTGGCTTCATTTCTTGTGTCTTAATGATATTTTTACGTTTGATGTAGTTTATTGTCTATTTGTTCTTTTATTACTGTTAAACCCCATTTGGGGATATTACACCTTTCAGCTAACAAAGGAGGGGAATGACAATGGAATTGTAGGTTGTTGCCAAACTAAAATTTTCGACAACATCAACAAATCTGCCTGTGGGGAATCATCAAAGCAATCGGTGGGGCATCATCAAAGCAGCCAGTGGACATCATCAAATTTTCCAGTGGGAAAGTGATTCGTTATCTCAACTTCAACAAATATGCCAGTGGGTGTCATCAAAATTTTGTCAGTGGACAAGCGATTGGGATGTTGATTGAGAGCATTTGTGGACATTCTTTTGTTCACTTGGATGGTCATTGGACCAAGCATAGGATAGATGGACCCTTTTTCATTGCAGCTTGGCATTTGATGGAGTTGTCAAGCAAATTTGAGGGATGTATCAGACTTGCAGTTGATTCATATTTCTTGGTTTGTTCTCTTCATATTGGAGTTTTTGACATCCAATTTTGGCGGTTTTCAGGCAGTTCTTCATTGAGGATCAGCGCATCAGTTTCAGCATGAGGACTTGGAGATAGTACCAGGTTCTTACTTTGGACTTATGATTGAGGGGGGGAAATATTAGACTCACTCTCACATAAAACAATCAATAAGTCCAAATAATTAAAATTATAGAACTTGGATTAATTCCTACTTGTCTATTCTAGAATGAGTCAGTTCCTCAAACTTGGGAGTTTGTTTTGGTCTAGTTGGTTGAGAGATTCTCTCCAACTAGTTAGGCTCCTAGATTAGTCTGTGGTTGAGATATTTACTCAACCAAAGTGATTGTGTCCAAGATAGACACACTATCTTGAGACATACTCTTGATGTATTAATATTGTACCATTCTCATTATTTTGAAGAGTGTGTGTGAGACAAAATATACATTAAGGCTTGAGAAGCCTTTTCTGCCAAAGTTTGTCTTTGAGATTTTATTTATGTTTATTTAATTTTCTTTATTTTGCACATTACTTTATTTTAGGGGCATTATTAGGCTAAAATGGGCTATTTGAATCCCTTAGAGGATTGTATAAATAGGAGAGCATTCTCTCTCATTCATTGTCACTTGGATTTATATCTCTTTGGAGAAAAGAACTCGAACCTGCTATTGATGGACGAATTGGATGTTAATTGATGCATTTTGATGTTTGGAAGATTGTTATCTTATCTTGGAGCTTCATTGTTGCAATTCTAATGGATGAATATAATCTTTTTCATGTTTTATGTCTAATGTATGGAATGTTATGCTTTGGTTATGTTTGTGCCCTAATTATTGATGGGAATTTCATGAACACTTGGTACACTTGGCTCGTTGCATATATTTTTTCTTCTTGACAAGAAGATCGAATTATTCCTAGGGGTGGCTTAACACTTTTCACCTTGAAACTCCATAAATTTGCAAAGCACAGTATAAATCCTTGTTGTGACCTTGTAGCTGCTTCTCTAGGGCATGCGAAGTTGCAATAAGGTTCCTTGAAAGAGCAAAAATTCTAAAATCAATTTCACTTTGACACCATTCTCCACAATTGGCTAGCACTGGTCTTAGTCCTTGGTAATCACCCTAAAATATTCTCCCTTTTCAAATTTTATGCCCTAACCCTAGACGGCCTAGCTAGGGCAGGATGGGAATCACGATTGTTGGTAGACCAAAACCCACAGCTGTTAGTCAACGATCGCATTGCCAAAGATAAGGATCCACGAGTGGTGGTTAGTCCATGTCGTGAAACACACAGAGAGCATTGGTTTATCCAATGTCCAACAATCTCCCCCCCCAACGCGAGTCGAGTGTGTATTGAACTCGTGAACTACACTCTAATACCACCTGTTGGGAATCATGATTTCCATTCAACCAAAACCCACAGGTGTTATTCAACGATCACACCACCAGAGATAAGGATCCACGAGAGACGGTTAGCCCATGTTGCGAAACACACGGGGAGTGTTGGTCTATCCAATGTCAAACAGGGCATCCAACGAATTCCATTAGGGCCATCACTTTGTTTAGCGAGTGGTGAGGAACTATGCTGGGGTGTCTCCTACAAGCCCTCCAGAATTGAAGTCAATCCCATAGTCGGTTTGTGAGATACACCAAGCCCTAGCTCCAAAGTCATTTGATTCTTGGTCCTGGGTTAGTGTTTGGTGTGGAGCTTGATTATCTTCTTTATTTAGATGTATCGCCATGTTGCACCCCTGTTCTTAACGGGGCGGCAACGCCGCCCATCGTTTGATCGCCATCAGGGGGGTCCAGGGGGAGCAGCGACGACCTTTTGGAGCCCGCCCTAGGCAGGGGGTTTCGAGGGTAGCGCCCTCGAAGCTAAAAACAAATGCAAAATTGCCTTATAAAATACTGTAATTTCTTAGTCAATTTGGACCGTTCATTAGGCGGATGATCTAACGGTAGAAGTTATGTTTAATTTAGGGCTTTTTGCCCTAGAAGGCAACGCCTCTGTTGTATGAGGGTATGGTATTGCGGCTGTGTATCGGGTGTATATTTCGAGCGAGAAATAGAAAGGGGGACTATGTAAGAGAGTAGATGATATTACAGAGGATCTATTGTAGGTTGTGTCTCTTCATTTTGTTGGATAATAAAAAGGAAGGACTGGTTGTTTCCGTGGATGTAGCACAAGTTGGGTGAACCAAATATATCTGTGTCTCTCTTGTTTTATATGTTATTTTTGTGTTTTTGTTTCCGCATATTGTATGTGTTCCATTGCTCTGTAATATATAATTTTCTAATAGTTAGCGACCTTCAAAGGGATCTATTCTGCTTGAAAACTCAAAGAAAGTTCACATGTTATTGATCCCTTCTTCTCCCTTGCTTGACCTACATGCTTGGTTGAAAATTCACGCTAAACCCTAGATGCTTGGTTGAAGATTCACGCTAAACCCTAAGTCTCGTTTGGGTATCCTTGGTTTCTTTGTGGTCCCATTCTTTATATGGCGTATCATCTTACAAGGACTTCAAAAGAGATCATTCCCTACTCCTAGGGAAGCTTTGGTCTAGGCATAGCCATCATATTGATCTATCATTACCTAGGTCTAAGCCTTTCTTAGAGAGCCCCATTACCTTGCCCTCAAAGCAAGCAGACCTTTCAATTAAGTCTCTCTTGTGAAGGGGCCTTAGGAATCACTACATATACTATCATTAAATTATCCCTCCTTGTAATTTCCTTATACCGGGACTCATCCCATCGATGAAAGTATGTAAAGAGCAGGGAACATCGACTGAGGTGACAGTGGGTCCTTGTCCCATTGTTGCCACTTGGTCTAGTAGTTTCCTCTTTGGAACCCCTCCTAGGACCCCTGTTAGATTGAGCGGTAACATTTTTGGCTTTGTTGCCAAAGAGGAAGCAAGTCTACCTCCCTTGTGAATCATTGAGGAATTGCTTCATTTATGACATTTCAAATATTCCTCTAGGGACTCCATTCATCATCCAATCCCCTAGTTTGCTTTACGGTGACAACATTCCTCCTTTATCTAGGGTTGCTGCAAAAAGGGGAGAAAGAACTCCATCGCCTGTTAGAACTAACCTTCTCCTTAAGTTTAAAAAGGTTGGTAATTCAACTCTCGATATGGCAACCACCTCCAATGCCAACCAAAATTAAAACCAATCAAAAGTCCCAAAAAATAAAAGGCACCTTGCTAGTGTTTTTGGACCTTTGAAATTGAGTAACAATCCCGAACCTTTGCCTAAAAAATATCATCACTGGTTACCCAAGTTCAAACGGGATGCCACCAAAAATGCTCATGATCATGTTCATGACTTCTATTGGATGATTTCCACTAGGAAATCGATGATGATGATAGGATCATGATGTTATTTGCTTTATATTTTGAGGGACAAGTTAGGGAATGGTACCTTAGCCTCCCTGTGGGTAGTGTACATGACCCTGACCAATTTGAGGATGCTTTCATGAGAAGGTGGCCATCTGATGCCCAAGGGTCTTTCAATATTGAAAACTTTTACCACATAGCTAAAGGAATGGAAGACATTAAAGAATTTATCCAAAAATTTGACAAAATAGTTAGGGACATCCCTAGTCATCTTAGGCCTCACAATGCAATCACATTGACAAATTTACTAAGGCTGTAGGAAGTCACCTAACATAAGCATTAAAGGATAAGAGGCTTAAGAGTCTCGTTGAGGCCAAAGAAATAGTTATGGAAGTTGAACAAAACCTCAATATTTCTAAAATGGAAATGCTTCAGCATCCTAAAGCTAAGGTGGAAGCCAAAAAGAGTAAGTCCTGAGGAAACCCTTGTTGTGGTCCTTAAGAAGCTTGAAATGTTGTCTGAGGACATGAACTCTAGGGATAGGCTTTACATGAATAAGTTCACCACTCTTGAAAAGGCTCAAAAATCAAATTTTGTTCCCAAGAACAAGCCTTTTCCCAAGACTCATCCCAAGTTCCTAACACTTTAGCCCCAACCAGTGTTGTGCAGAAATATTCATCTTCTAAATATGAACAAAGTGACAAAGAAGAAAGTGAAGATGAAGATGGTGATGAGCAAGCAAATATTGTCGAATCCCGCGCCTTCAACATTATGTTAGGTGCCGCATACAATCATCCTTCGATTAGGGAAGTAACCTTTAAAGAAAAAAAGGATGAGCCAATCCTCAATGCTAATGATAGTGGGAAATTCAAAGGGGTCCAATACTCAAGAAAGAATGACAAAAACACCTCCACTAGTTCCGAAGAACCTAACAAAAAGGGATCTCTTCCTAAGCAACCTCCTCCGAAAGAACCCACAAAAAAGGATCCCCACAAGAAGGACAATACCAGAATAACCTAACAAAAAGGGATCTCTTCCTAAGCAGGCTCCCCTAAAGCAACCTCCTCCGAAAGAACCAACCAAAAAGGATCCTCCCAAGAAGGAGAATACCAAAAAGGGTCTTCAAAAAGAGCCTAAACACAAAGCTAAAGGTAAGGAGGTCAAACTTGATATTGATGTGGGCACTACCATAGGAAAGATGACCATGCAAGTTCCCATAAAGGAGCTAGTAAAACTCCCACCGCAAAAATGGCAAGCAAAGAGAGCTTTAGGGTTTGAAGAAGAGAACACACCAATCACACTGCAAAATATACACCTTTCCAATACTAACCATGGTCATGAGCCATTTCTGCTCACCTTAGTTGTTAATGACCTCCTCTTGCATAATTGTATGTTGGACTTTGGGGCTTCCTCAAATATCATGCCTTTAAAATTCATGAAGCAACTCAATCTTAACATCACTCGTACGTACAAAAATGTGTGTGGTTTCAACACCCAACCTATTGAAGTGGAAGGCCTCATAAAAGATCTCAAGGTGTCATTAGCTATGAACCTTGATATATCATTGCTCATGGATGTTGTGGTCAGATATACTTGAGCTATGAGGAATGTTATTGTCTAGGAAATGGGGTGCTACGGTAGGTGGAAAACTTCAAATGGATTTATCTTATGTCGCTATCCCACAATCAGATGGAACCCCTTTTATTCTCTATAAAGAACCATTGTACCCTACTCATGTGGTAAAACTCGGTCCTATTTCATATTACAAGATCCCTAAAGTTGAGAAACCATCTCCCATCCTTCCCTCCCAAGAAGTCTACATCCTTAAGAGGCCAAATCAAAAACAAAGCTAGAAATGGAAGCATAAAAGGGAATTCAAGGTACGTGACGTTGTATTGGTTGACGATAATAATCCTATCCCCGTCAAGATTCATGGTAACGTCGATGAGGATTATTACTATATTGCTAGACTTGACGATGAACTTTGGCCAAAACTAGTCAAATTAAGTCATATCACCCCTTTCATTGACATTTGACGATGTATTATATGCATGTTAGAGTAGGATGCATGGCATGCTGATTTTTGCATTAGAAATAATATCATAGTCCTTTTATCATGCTAGATTAGGTGCATTTAGATAGGATTTGCATTTATATTTAGATTTTATTTCTTGTGGATTTTTATGGCCTAATTAATGCATGGGCGATCATAAGACGCCACAAAAACATGTTGCCCCGTGTGTTGAGTCTTTGATGTGCAAGTAATAGGTCTATGGTCCCAAGAGATTGTTGGCGTTCTCATGACCTCCCCGTTCAAGTACATTTGTGCTCTCTACTAATAGATCATGTCCCAGTTGGAGCTAGATGTTACCCACCACCCATTGGTGACACCCATAAGAGAATTTTTTCTCCTAGATGATCTTCAGTCAAAAGAAAATAGCCCCTTGTAGCCACCACATAGCTCGATGTGCCACCATCTCCGCCACCTGAGCCAACCATTAGGTGCCCTCACCCATCTGTTATGATCATATGTTTGAAGGGGGCCTTCCAACCCCAGGGCCCATAGGTATGGCTTTCATTATGTAGTTGGGTATTTTTGCTTACTTATCATGGACACTTTTGGGCATGGATTAGTGGGGGGATTCAGCGGAAAGAATGGGCTTGGTTTTTACTCTTATCCAGGGATACGAGGGAGCGCACCCCAACCCCCCCCCCCCCAGTCGAACACGCTCCCGAAGCATGCTCCCGAATCCACTCCCTATGGGAGTGAATTTTGGGAGCGCGCTCCCAAAAAAAAATTCTGCTCCCTACCTATTAAGGAGTGATAGAGGGAGCTATTGAAGATTGAAAACAAAATTATTTGAGTGGGGAAGCCTAATGTTCAAGTCTATGGCCCTAGTGTTCATATGCAGTTCATGGTAATGTTAAATTCTCCTTTATCTTTCATTTTCATCCTTTTACTTAAATTTTTAACATTACTATGAAATGACTTGGGATGTTTGAGAGTGGTTTCGACCTCATTGGATTTCATATGGAGAGAGTAGAATTTTAGATCTCACTCAAAATCCAGCAGACTTATCATTTTTTCAGGATTGCAGGGGATTGTAATGTTTCCATTGGATTTTTTCATGTACTAGGATATGGAACTTGTATTTAATCAAGAGCACCAAGCCCTATTTGTGGGGGAGACTCCCAATAATCAAGAGCACCTACGGTACTAGGGTATGGAACTTGTATTTAATCAAGAGCACCAAGGTCATTCGACTATGCAGGAGGAGACTCCCAATAAAACACGAGACAAGAAATTAGAAATTTCTCATGGCAAAAGGGTCAAGCAGTAGATAATAGATTTACTTGTCTTTTCTAGTTTCTAGTACTTTTTACAACTATTGCCTCTTTCATATTTATTATTGTATTTTTTGTAAACAATATATGGCAATTTAAGTTTGAAGTATGAAGTTGGCATTTATAACTCATTGGTAATGAATTATGAATATGATGCTTCATGAAAGTTGAAACATTTAATTTCATGTTAGATATTCTATGTTATTGTTTGGTTACTTGGTAATGGTAATGGTTACAAGTACAAGTTATAAATTTAGTGTTCAATGATGATGAATGTTATATATTGAATTTTGAAAGCTTGAAACTTTAATATTGATGAATCATGAGACTCGATATGTTGTATGTTACTAAGTTGTGGACGTGGTTGATGAAGATTATAACTTCTAGATGATTGATGTTATATGGTTCAATCCATGTTTTTATTTTTTTTTAATCTAATTCATCATTCTACATGATTTTGTTGACATATATGCATAAGAATATATAAAAATAAAAATTATATAAAAATCCGCTCCCGAATCGAGAGCTTTTGAAAATGTCGCTCCCCGCTCTCACTCCCAAGTAACCTTGCTCTTGTCCCCTTGTCCAACTTGGTTGTTAACCTTGCATCCTAATCCCGTGGGATCTCATCTTCTGGCTACTAGCTTTAGGAGTGGCACTACATGGGAGGCCCTGATTTTGGCTGCGTGGTACCGCTTCCCGACATCACAAACATCGCTCCCCTCCACTTATAATAACCCCTGCTCACATATTTCCCGTTCGGTCCACATTTTTCCATTGCGTCCACAAGGAGTTAGCCTCCCCCTCCCCTTGCCCACACTTTGGGCAAGGCCTGGAATGACGCCCTGAAGGTTGATGTAGCTAAAAAAGTTAAAAGCATAATTTGGCCACTTATAACATGAAATGTACCATAAAATGCAAAAGATGGCCGAGACATAAAAATTTAGCACGCAGCCAAAAGCCAAACATGAGCTACCCCTTATCATGACCATCACCCTGGTTCTTAGGGACTCTATATGAGCCCCCTAAACCATTAAGGAACCCATGATTGTCCCAACCCCTGGTGGGCGATGAACTACCCAACCTTAAGGGGGTATTCACTACTATAGCATTCACATCATGCTCTCATTCCCTAGAGCCCCGAGCAGTTATAAAAAGAAAAATCAATAAAAGGTAGAAGGCATATGAAAAAGGGTGGAAAAACAAAAGTCGGGGTAACTCATGTACCACGATTTCTCCCTCCTACATCTATACACCCATGTGTGGGCTTCCCTCATTATAGCTACCCTTGTACCATCGCATGTGGCTTCGAGCCATCCCCTGTTACCCCACTTCGTTCCACCATTATTTCACATGACACCTGCCATTTGACGGACGTACCATGGACTTGGCACTCCCTTAGAGATTGAAACCACCTAATAGGGTCCTCGATTAATGTCTTCCTAAACCTAGGGACACTTGTACATTGTAAAGTCCATTATGGAAGGGAATTCCACTATGAAGTGCCTGTTACCCACCATTTTGTGGGTGATATCCCTAGGAGAAAATTTTCTCCAAGATGGTCCTCAGCCGGCAACACCTTGCAACCACCAACTAGCTCATTGCGCCATTTCTCTGCCACCTGAGCCAGCCATGTGGTCCCTCACCCATCTGTCATGATCGTATGTTTGAAGGTGGGCCTCCTGAACTTAAAGGTATGCCTTGTAATTTGGTAATTGAGTATTGTAGTTTGCTTATCATGGACACTTTTGGGCATGGATTAATGGGGGGATTCGGCGAAAAGAGTGGGCTAGGTCTTTGTGTGCTCCTGTCCCCTAGACCTCTTTCGGATGTTACCCTTGGATCCTCGTCCTGTGGGATTTCTTTTATTGACCTTTGGAATTTAGAGATGGTATTACATGGAAAACCCTAATTTTGGTTGTGTGGTCCTGCTTCCCCTTCCATTCATTATAACCCATTCATCATGTTTCCCACCTGGGTCCATATTTCTCCACTGGGTCCACATAGGGTTAGCCTCCCCTTCCCCTTGTCCACACTTTGGGTCAGGTTTGGAACGATGCCTCGGAGGTTCATACAACTGAAAAGAAAAGGTAAAAGCATAATTGGCTACATTCAACAGGAAAATGTACCACAAGATGCAAAAGATGGTCAGGACAAACATATTTAGCATGTGGGCAAAAGCCAATGCATGAGCTCTACCCCATACCCATGGCCATCACCCTAGTTCCATAGGTCCTAGATGAGCCTCCCCTATCATTCTGCAACCCATGATTGTCCCAACCCCTGGTGGGCAATGAACCACCCTACCATAAAGGGGGTACCCACTGCTATACCTTACACACCATGCCCTTATCCTTGAGCCCTGAGCAGTTAATAAGAGAAAAATCATAAAAGGCAAAAGGCATATAAAGAAGGGTGGAAAAATCAAGGCCGATGTATCTCATGCACCACGATTGCTCCCTCCTATACATTATATACCCAAGTGTGGGCTTCCCTTTACTAGCTACCCTTGTACCCTGACTTGTGGCCAAGGATTGCCCCTTTCACTCCCTACTCCATTCATCTCTTTATCACATGCCACCACCATTTGAAGAATATACCTTGGACCAGTGTTGATAATATCGGTATCAGCAAAATATCAGCGAGAGTCCAGAAAAAATCTTATCGGCAATATCAGCAAAATATCAAAAAACATAAAAAATGCATAATATATTCATTTTTTTCAGATTTTTAAACATATAAAGCAATAACAACATGAAATAAACACATTGACAAATAAATATGAAGAAAGCACTGATATATATGATGTAGTGGATGTAAAATAAAAACGAGATATCAAAAGCGATACCAAATCTTGTTAATCCTTGATAATTGTCCAATCAAGGACTCAAATGTGGAGAACCAATACAAAATAACATCACATAAATAAAAGTATCTCATCATCATCAGTTATATGTAGCAAAATTGCAAAACAAATAAAACTAGCAACGATCTATCTGAGATCAGTTCCCTCTCCCTAGCAGCTATCTTTGTCTTTTTCATCAATTGCTTCAAGAGCTTTTTGTATAATTTCCGCACTAGAAACTGTACAAGGTATAACATCATGTCCAGGGAGTCTATCCAGATGGTATTTCAATCGTGTAACCCCTCCTGCCATCTCGGTCCCACACAATTTGCGTGATAGATGTGCCTGATTTGTCCCACCATCAAGCTCCCCATACTCCAAAAATGGGTCCAAGAATTTTGGCATATTTGCAGTAAACTAATTCAAATTTCAAACCTAGGGCACCAAAAAAACAAAAAGTTGGCATTAAACACGCATACACAAAAAATGGCAATAAGAGGGCGCATAAGAAAGTAAAAAAAAAATGAAGCTTGTTGTCCAAATATGGAGAAAACCCTTGCATTGGCTCATGGGCATGAAAATCATAGCAAATGGAAAAAAACAAAGAAACAAAATCTTGGTAGGCAAAGAGGCAAGCAAGAGTAACCCTAAATCTATGAAAAAGATCATTAACATAGGGGTTTTTAAGAACATACCTATTAATGGAAGAAATGAAGTTTCTCTCACTGTTCTTCAATCTTTGATCAACACAAAATTCTTAGTTGATAGTGATAATGGCTCTTTGATCCTCAATCCCTCCTTCACAACCACCACAAAGCTCTTCCCCTTCCTTCTCCAAGCCTCACAAACGAAAATGACAAAAAAAGACAAAATTCCCTTTTCTAGCCGCGACCCAGGAGTGCCCGGCAATATTTTCTCGGCAATTTTTCAACTCACTGAAAATATCGCGATATTTCTGAATATCGTCGATATTTCGGCGATATTATCAACAGTGCCTTGGACATACTATCCCCGTTAAAGGTAGAAACCACCTAATAAGGTACTTGGTTAACCCCCTTTCGAGCTCGAAGACATTAGCACATGCCAAAGCCCACTATGGAAGGACATGCCATTATGAAGTGCCCACCCGTTGTCCACGGTTTGTAAGCTCATTAACGCGATTGCCTTAAATGACTTGTTGTACTAGAAAGCTAAGGGACGTATTGGATCTTATGCAGGATTGCAAATGGTCTCCATTTTGGGTTTGGTCTCCCTATACAGGGTCCTAACCCTCCAGAGGGATACATTGGCACATGTAGGGTGAGTGTAGAGAGCCATGGGCCTCCACAGCAGTAGACAACATTCCATGGATCCAAAGAGATGTTCATAGATTGCTCGAGATTCACCTATTGGACAAGGAAGGTGCACTTGGTTCACCATGCCTAGTCGGCTCCACAATTGTACCATACACTTGGAAAATGACCCAGGACTTATATGTTGATGTGGCATCAATTACACCATCATCTAAGCCCTTACAGATGGTCTATAGGCATCTTCGATCTACTTGGAGACCCATGTGAATACTTGTGTGCCCCCACACCCATTGGGAGCACCACAGGTTTTTTATTTCGAGAACAAGGAGCCAACCCCTTGTCCACTACTTTTGGAAGTCCTATTCATCATTATGGCACTTATGGACTTCATCAGACTTCTTAGAAGGCCCAACAACATGCATTATTCATCATTCAACCGCTTGAGTGGCTTATTCTTTTGTTTATGGGCTAGTTTGGTGGGCTTGTCACCAAAAGTTAGTGATTTTGTACATTACTTTATTTTAAGGGCTAATGAAGGCCTAATTAGCTAAATCAAACTCATTAGAAGTGTATAAATACGAGTGATGTGAACTCATTTTAGCATCATCACTTGGTTGGATTTGTATCTCTTTAGAGAATTTCGCTATCCTTCTTGGAGGACGAAATTTTGGAGCATGGAATGAATTTTGATGTTTGGATTATTTTATCTTGTCTTGAAGATTCTTGAATGGCAAAGTTTTGATGGTTGGATATACTCTTAATACATGTAAGTGCAATTTAATGCTATTTTCTCTTTATAATTTGCCACATACATTGTTGCTTGGATTTTGCTATACTAGGGCTAATTTACTGCATCCGTTTATGCGAAGTTGTGGAAATTCAGTTTCTAGATAGTGATGCTTCACGTATGGGCCATGTATTATGAAAGAATGTTTCTAGAGATGCTTCTTCAATGAAATTCATCTTGATAAGCATCTATTTTGCAAAATGAAGTATAAAATTCTTGGAAGTTGCTTTTGTTGCTGCCCTAATGTTATGCGAAGTTGTCTTTGAAGCCTCCTTGACATAGAAAATTGAATGTCCTATTGTCGCTCGGATTGTACAGGCACCGCGACAACGACTCAAGACGGGGGTTGTCACTCTGATCCCCACCCACTCTATTCTAGTTGTCTCCCAATGGAAGTCTATGGGGGGTAGGCCCTATGGGATGAGGTGAAGGAAAACAAGTTGGTGAACCAACTTGTTTGGGAGACACGGATGAGTGACCTAGCTATTCAGTTAAATTTAGCAAGATCTATGATTATATTAGATTTAAAATATGAGACCGGTGCCTTATGGAGTCACAACTCTTGCTTAATGTAAATTAATTCCAAGTAACCGGATGGACACCCATTACTTGAATGATTGACTTACCTATATGATATGCAATTCCTAGAATCTATGTGTGATGCAAGGATGTTGGTAAATTTTATATTAAATACCTAGTCTAAGTAGAACCTCTCCCTTAACTCCTTTGAGAAACAGTCTTTAGAATAGGTTGTTGGATGGAAGCCACCGAGAAGCAGGCAAAGGCCTGACTAACGATACCTTCCCCTCTGTTCCAACCACCCAGTGCCTCCAGTGCTACAGACACTGTGGCTCTGACGACTACAAGGTCATTGTGTTAACCACTAAGAAACATTGAATCCCTCAAGCTAATCAGAACAAGGTTGCCCTATGAGTCTATCAACATAGCTTATGCTAGGAGGTAAATTTTTTAGCAAGCAAGATCCTAGAATGCTTATGCAATGATGATGAGTGAGATTACTTGAGTTAAGATTGTTTATGTTACTTAAGTACTTAGGGTGAATTACTTATAGCAAGAGTACTTAACAATAATTAGGTGACAATCTTAAGCCAAGATAGGTGCTAGAATATACAAGTGCCAATATTCAACAATATTCCACAAAATGCTTAGAATGGATATTTGATACCAATGACCAATGCTCAAACAACTTATAGACCACCAATGAGATTAGAGGGTCAAAACTTAGATGTGTGAGTGGTTTTAGTGCCAAGTTAACAAATTCTCAAGATAAACGAGTGTTAGATTCCAAAATCAACAATAACACTTCAACACTTCTTAATTTTATGACAGCAGCAATGAAATCACTTTAACATGAAAATTACCAACACATATGAGGTAGAGAATTTACCAATGTTTAGCCAATGTAAATTTAAAATTTTCAAACCTCTTAAGATATTATATGTGATTGTTATGACAGCAGTACGAAAGTTATAACAGCAGTGAGGAAAACACCTTAAATCCAATAGATGACAAGTCAATAGTGACTAACAATGATCAGTGAGATGCCCAACAACTTGCCAAAGTAAAATATGGGTTTTAAGCCACTTTAAAATGCAGTATTTAGTGCTAGATCAGATCTGATATATCTTATAACAGCAGTAAGAAAATCAGTAGATTAGCAAGCTAATATGTTTAAACCAATGCCCTATATGCCCATAAATAGGAAAAATTTACCAAAACTAAAAAAATCAATTTTTGAGCCCTCTTTAGGTGTATGATTCAGAAAATTATGCAGAAAATTCCAGCAAGGAAATATTTAAATCTAGGCTGGATCCTAGATGCCCAAGTGGCTCAAATTTAGGAAAATTAAAATTTTGCAAGTTTGAAGTATTTTGGCCAAATTAAATGTGATTTTGGGGCTATTAGATCAATGTTATCACTGTTGTAATAAAACAGAGGCAAAATGAGGGTTTAGAGAGCAAACCCTAAGCCCAAGGCCTTGAAGATGAACTTGCCCAAGTTGCCCAAAATTTTGGGATGAAAATGCCACTTGGAAATCAAAATTTTGAAACTCAAAAACCTATGAAACCACCAAGTATTCAGTCTTGAAAATTTTAGAGATGGAACTAGGACAAACTAGGGCAAATTAAGGCAATTTAGGCCCAACACTAGGCCTAATAGGGCTAGCATTGAGGGATACAAGGAATAGGAAGGCAGATCAGGGGTCAAGGAGGAGGAAGAAGGACAAGAAGGGGCAACGCTAGAGGGAGAAATGCTCAAAAGGCTGGATGGAATAGAGTTTAGGTCATTTTATGGCCCTAAAAGGCCACAGCTAGCCCAAAGGCCAGTCGTCAAGGGAAATGGATGGGGGTTGAGGCTCCTTAAACCCATGGCTAGGCCACTTAAGGCCTTAAAACCCCAACACAGGGGCTTGAAGTGAGGGTCAAGGCCCTTAGAGGCTACAGCCTTCCTCCAAGAGGCTGAAAAGGCTGACGCAAGGGCCGAGGAAGGGGACGCTGGCCCTGGAGAAGATAGATCTAGGCCCGGGAGGCCTGAAAAATAAAACCCCTGCTTTAGAAAAATATTTTCCTTCTAGATATGAAATTCAACTCAAAATCTTCAATGGGTAGCCCTGCAAAATTTCCTAGAGACTAGATCTTACCCTCAAAGGCCTGTGAAATTTTCAAGACTGAAAATTATTACTGCAATACTTGGTTTATTTCTCCTACTTATGAGATAATTTATTTACAGATGCTTCAGTAAATTCTGAAATAAACACATTTGAAGATCTTCACTTTAATCAAAAGCATAAGAACAGAAAATTACACAAGTAGCACAGTAGAAACAACCATATGAACACAATTATTTTTGGACAATTGTCCTCGGAAAAACCCAATGTGGGACAACCGGTGCAGCAGATGACGGTTTTGTATTTATCTTCGGAAATGGAAAGTACATTTGCAAGAGGTTGATGAGAAGACTAAAATTAGCATACACCTGGTTGAATTTTCTGGAACCTTCAGAAGAATTTCCGACCCTCGAGGTGACCTCCTTTACCCTTTGTGTCATCCGGCATGAGAGCTCTGTGCAGTCTCTCCCTGGACTACGTAACTCTGCATGGAGGGGATCTTGCTGCCAATCAGCTCACCCTTCCCTTCATCCTGTAGACTTCTGCTTCTCCGATAACTAAATCCTCCCTCCTCCTCCTGCTTCTACAACCCTGCCTCTACAAACTCACCCACTGAAATCGAATTCTCTTGCTTCAGAATCGATTTCCATCGGGTATTGAAAATCAATGTTATCGGAACCGAACCCGTTCATCAAACTCAGCAATGAATGCGGGAGCAAATTAGGAGCGGAGAAATATTAACAAACAAAAAACCAAACCGTAACAAAAAACCACACGAAACACATAAAATATTCATATTTTAAAGAAAAAACAGATATAATCATGTGCATCCATATGAATCCAAACCATTTATAGACAAATATGCAAAAGTTCTCATTTATAAAGCAAGTAATAGTGCATACAACCAAAATAGCACTTAGTGCAAAACATCGTTGAAACAAAATTGTTACAAACATCAAGAGGCTAAAAGGCCTTTATAGTCCAAAATAACATCATTGATCATAGTATTATACTACAACCTATAATACTACAAGCTACAGCTACAATAAATCAATGATCATATCATCAATCATCAATTATCAACAAAATGATCATCCTCCTTATCCTTATCTGAAGAATGAGTAGCATCCAAGTCTGTAATGGGATTATGGCTTGATTCCCATGGCCCTTGATTTACCCTCTAAAATTTTGGAGAAAATCAACTCCAAAATCCTTTGAAATCAACTGTAGCAGCCCCAACAAAATAAATAAAAAATCTTCCATCGGTTGCAAAAACCATTGAAGAAAACCCAAAGATCTTTGGGGAAAAAAAAATCTTTGAAGTAGCTCGAAAATCTGCCAACCCAACAACTCTCCAAAGCTCCAATCAGCTCCTCAAATCTGCAAAAAACTCCCTTAGAACAACCCCGCAAAAAACTCTTTGAATTCTCCGCACCAAAGTCAGCTCAAGAATTGCAAGAGACTCGAATGAATAGTGTGAGTGAAATAGAGGGGGTAGGGGTGTTTAAGTAGAGTAGCTTTAGGGGGGCCTAAGATAGCGTTAGTAACTAGTAAAAATAATAATTAAAATGCTAGCCCTATTAGGCCTAACTAGTGGCACCGAATGTCAATGTGTTTCGACCGGTCATGAAACACAGGATTTTCAGAGAGCTTAATGCAACTCTGAATATCACACATAATCTTGGTCCATTCCATCCGCTTCTTGAGCAGGTTCAAGAAAAACTTGCAAGGCCATATGGCCTCGCACGAAGCCGTGCTTCCTGCCATGTACTCTGCCTCGGCTGAACTTAGTGCTACGGACTTTTGTTTCTTGCTGCACTAGGAGGTCATTCCTGATTTGAGACTGAAACAGTACCCACTGGTACTTTTCCGATCCACTGTGCTTCCAGCCCAATCTACATCTATGAACCTACTTAACTGGACCTCATTGCCCTTGGTGTACTTCAACCCATACTCGACTGTCCCCTTTAGATATTTGAGAACATGTTTGGATGTTGCACAGTGAGCCCTCCTTGGTTCCACCATGAACTGACTGAGGGTATTTACTACATAACAAATGTCTGGTCTAGTATTGACCAGATACATCAATGATCTGATGAGCTGCCTATACAAGGTGGGATCAACCTCATCATCCTCCGTTGTGTCTATCTTCTTCCAGGGGTTTTATTTTTCAGGCCTCTTGGGCCTAGATCTAGCTTCTCCAAAGGCCAGCATCCCCCTCATCAGCCCTTGCGTCAGCCTTTTCAGCCTCTTGGAGGAAGGTCGTAGCCTCTAAGGGCCTCGACCCTCCCTTCAGGCCCCTGCGTTGGGGTTTTAAGGCCTTAATGTTCCTAGAGATGCTTCTTCACTGAAATTCAGCTTGATAAGCCATCTATTTTGCAAAACAAAGTATAAAGTTCTTGAAGTTGCTTTTGTCGCTGCCCTAATGCTATGCGAAGTTGTCTTTGAGGCCTCCTTGACATAAAAAAATTGAATGTCCATAGTCATAATTACTCTTGACTCCAAATCTCCCCAAAGGACTAGGCACTGGTCCACCATAAAGGTCATCACCTCAAATTATTTTCCTTCTCTCACCTTCTCTTTTCTAGGTCTAGCCCTCTAGGTCACTTAGGGCATCATTTATCTTGCAAAGCACCCACTGGAAAAAATTGATCTTTTGGCATCCTCTGTGTTGGGGTTTCTCCTAGGCACCCTCTAGTTTTGAAGTTATTCCAACGATAGGATTGTGAGATACCTCAATCCCCAGCCTCAAGATCAATCTTGCCCTTCGTTTACTTAGGCTAAAGACCTCATTGGGATACTCACCTTGTCTTGCATTGAAAATTCATTCTTTGGTCCCTTTCCCCTCTAGAATAGGTCAAGTACATCATTGGTTGCTAAACCCTACCCTCGGGTCCACTTGGTCCTGAGTGCTCCCACAAGCCATTAAGAGTAATTCTTTAAAGACCACTTGAATCTAAGCCTCTATAGGAATTTTAGGGTTTAAGGGCCTCCATTATAAGATATATTCCCTAAACCTTAACCTTAAAATTCCTCTTGAGCCCTTCCTTGAGAGCCTTCAACCTTGCCTTCCAAAGCAAGCAAGCTATATATATGAGCCTCTCTCGTGAATAGGCCCCTAAGATCACCCCTCACACTATCATTGTCTACTTATCTTGTGGTCCTCATTATATCGGGTCTCCTCCCATCTGTGAAAGTCCGTAAACAGTAGGGATCCTTAGCCGAGGTGACAGTGGCATATTGCTCCATTTGTTGCCCTTAATCTAGTAGTAACCCTCTAAGGACCCCCTTTATGAGCCCCTGCTAGTTTGAGCAGTAACAGTGCCCACTTGGTTCCATGATTTGTAAGCTCATTTGCTCAATTGTACTAATGAATTGTTGTACTGGAAGGCAAGGAGACGCATTGTACCTTATACAGGATTGCAGATGGGTCTTCATCTTGGGGTTTGGTCTCCCTATATGGGATCCAAGCCCTCCAGAGAGTCTTAATGAAATCTATAGGATGAGCGTTGAGAGCCATGGGCCTCCACTATAGCAGAGAGCACATGTTAAAATTGGACAACTAGGTCCAAAACCCATGTTGTGATGCTTAGATGAAGATACCAATACTTTTATTGGGTTCCTCTTTCGGAGAGGTGTAAAGATCGATATAAAATTGATCTTAATATGATGAGTGGAACATTTATTTTGAATTTATTTTTAATAATTTCAAATATGTGCAAGTCAGCCTTAAGGTTTGACACCCCCAGCAGATGTGTCACACACCTCAATGATGGATTTATATACAGTCAACGTTGGAGATCATTTCACTCGCTCTCATCACACACATCCCCTCTCGATTGGACCGATGCATACGAGAAACGATTCGACGTGGGAAAAATGACGAAGTTGCTGAAGCTGGAAAAAGGACGAAATTTCTGCAGTTAGGGTTTCTAGGAAAGTTTGACCAGCGTTGACTTTGGTCAACACATGGTCCGAATTGACAGAAATTTGGTGGAGAGTTCGATTTTTGAAGGCCGTACTCATTGGCACAAAAACCGAGGTCAAAAGGTTGACCGAAGTTGGAGCTGCGTTGACTTTATTGCTGCTGCCCTACGTTGACTTTTCTGGACTGCGTTGACTTTTCTGGGGTTGACTTTGAGTTGACTGGGTGACTGATTTGAGGACTGTTGTGACACATTCTGGGTTGGCCGAACAAGAAGACTTTGCTGGTTGAAGCACAAAGCATCAGTGACATATAATACAACACACATTCTCATGTTCACAGTTTTGGCTTACATGAATCCATTTATGTTCTATCAACATTTTACTTGATTGTTTATGTGATTGTTGTAGTAAAAAGTAAAGTTGCATCAAGCATATAACATCTACATAAATTTACATGGTATCAGAGCTGAGGTGAAGACAAGCCCTATTTGTTGCAATCATCGAAGAGGAAAATGGGTTCCACAAACTATGGCTTCAAGGAGGATGACAAATTGACTGGGAAGGATGACTTCCATGCTTGGAAGATGATATTGGATCTCAAATTGGAAGACCAAGATGTCATGGACTATGTGCAAGGTAAAATCCAAGAACCTCCATCCACTGCTACTGCTGCTGCCAAAACAAAGTACAAGAAGGGGGAGATCAAAGCAAAGCTGATGATCAGGGAATCCATTCATAAAAGTCTGGTGGCCTACATCTCTGAGTTGGGCACATCGAAAGAGATGTATGATAAGTTGGTCCTCATGTTCAAGGCCAACAATGCAAATCAAGTACTATTCTTCAAGAATCAATTGAAGAATCTGAAGAAGGGCAGGGATGAGTCTGTCCAATCATACTTTCTGAAGCTGACCGAGATCAAGAACAATCTGCTGGCTATTGGGAAGACAATAGTTGATCAAGAGATGGTACTCACCGCACTTGGAGGGCTCTCATCTGAATGGCATGTGTTCAACACTACCATTCTAAATAATAATGTGATACCTGACTTTGACGAAGTACTGTCAAGATGCGTTCAAGAAGAATCAAGAATGAAGGAGTATGGAAATGGAGGAAATGCTGCATACGCTGCTCATTCTAGAAAGAAGAACTCTGGTGGTCCGAAGAATAAGGGAAAAGCAGGGGCCCAAGGAAAGAAGGGAAAATGTTTCACTTGTCATAGGCCTGGTCACTATGCTAGAGAATGTCCTTTCAAGAAGGATTCTCCCGATAGTGATGACAACAACAACAATCGAAGGAATGGCAATCAAAGGCAACAGGTTCAAGGGAAAAAGGAAGGCTTCCTTCGGTGGAAATGATCAACCTTTCAAAAGGTCAAGAAACTCCAGGTATGAGGAATCACATGTTGTTGATAAAAGAAATGAATACATTCTTGTATCTGCCCTCTCTGCTGCATCCCCACCCGACACTATGGATGTCTGGTTGATAGATAGTGGTGCCTCAAGGCATATCACTAGGTTCAAGGAAGCACTTTCTAATATGGTTGAGAAGGATACTAATCTGGAAATTATCCTTGGAGATAATGCCACATATCCCGTGAAAGGGACAGGGACTGTGACCCTCCACTTGTCTCAAGGTCAAGTCCTCCACTTACAGGATGTACTCTATGTACCTAATTTGAAGAAGAACCTCGTGTCTATATCAGCCATGGAAGACAAAGGTTTCAATGTGGCATTCACTGATGGAAAGGTGCGCATGTGGAAGAAGAGCTTCAAGGAAGCTATCACGATTGGGTTTAGAGTTGATACACTCTACCAAGTTGGAGGAAGTCCACTGGGAGCGATGACATGTGATACTATCCGACAGACTGAACTATGGCACCGGAGGTTTGGACACCTTCACTACAAGGCCCTTCCCGAAGCAAGGAAGGTGGTGACAGGGATGCCCGAGTTTTCAAATAATCATGAAGGTGTATGTAAGGGTTGTGCCGAAGGAAAGCATACAAGGGGACCTTTCCCCTCAAGTGTCACAAAGACATCTGATGTCTTGCAATTGATCCATTTTGATCTATCTGGTATGCTGCCCGTGACATCCTTGGGAGGATGTTCATATTATATGACGTTCATAGATGACTTCTCTCGCAAAACCTAGATATACTTCTTAAAGAAGAAGGATGAGGCTTTCATGTGGTTCCGTACATTCAAAGCCTTGGTGGAAAATATGACAGGGAAAAAGATCAAGATTTTGAGAACTGATAATGGCACTGAATATGAGACAAATGAGTTCAAGGACTTTTGCAGAGAAGCTGGCATTAAGAGGGAGACCACAATTGTCTATACTCCCGAGCAAAATGGTGTTGCTGAATGAAAGAACCGGACCATTGTGGAAGCTACCCGTGCCATGCTATGTGACCAAGGTCTGTCGAAGTTTCTATGGGGAGAAGCTACGAACACTGTCGTGTATATACAAAACCGATGCCCGCATTCCGCTCTAGAATCCAAAACTCCCAAAGAGGTTTTCTCTGGTAAGAAACCTGATGTCTCACATTTTAGAGTTTTTGGATGTACCGTCTACTTTCATGTGCCGAAAGAAAAGAGGAGCAAGTTGGATGCTTCTGGGAAGAAAGGAATGTTTGTGGGCTATAGTGAAACTTCGAAGGCCTATAGAGTCTATGTGCCTGGTCAAAAGGAAGTGGAGATATGCCACGATGTCACCTTTGACGAAGATACTTCCTTGAGGAAAGTAGTCAATCTTCCGAGATCCGAGGAAGATAATGAAGCAAGGCTTGGAAATCAAGAGGAACCGAAGGATGAAACAATGCCTGATGTTGAAGGACCGATGGACCCGATTGATCCACCTCCTTCACTAGGAAAGAGACCATCATGGCTCAGGGACACTCTCGAGGATGCTGAGGGACATGCTGCCCCAAGGGGGACATTCCGTGAAAGCAAGAAGCCGAGTAGATACCAAGGGTATCTAGCAGCCATGAGTACTATTGTACAATCCGAGCCTAGATCCTTTGAGGAAGTCGTAAAGCATCAAGTCTGGAAGGATGCTATGCACGAAGAGTATGAGTCCATTATGAAGAATGATGTCTGGGATGTGGTTCCAAGACCAAAGGACAAAGCAGTTGTCACCTCGAAATGGCTCTACAAGATCAAGCATGGATCTGATGGAAGTGCTGAAAAATTCAAGGCAAGATTCGTTGCCCGTGGCTTCTCTCAAAAGGAAGGCATAGATTATGATGACATATTTGCACCTGTGGCCCGATACACCACCATTCGATCTATTATAGCCCTTGCTGCTACGCAAGGATGGAGTCTTCATCAAATGATGTGAAGACCGCATTTTTCTGCATGGTGTAATAAAGGAAGAGATATATGTGGAGCAACCTTTGGGGTTGGAAGTCCTGGATCGGGACACTCATGTCTGCAGGTTGAAGAAAGCCCTCTATGGGTTAAAGCAAGCACCCAGAGCTTGGTACAAGAGGATGGATAGTTACTTGATGAAGCCGGGCTTCACTCGAAGTACGTCGATCCTAATCCCTTTACTTCAAGGTTATTGCGGGAAAACCTCTCATCCCGGTCATGTATGTGGATGACTTTCTTGATTGGGTGTGTGTGTCGACTCCTCTCATTCATCAAGGCAAGAGGAGCTCGCCGTCGTAGTTTGAGATGAAGGACCAGGATCGATGCACTACTTCCTAGGCCCGGAGTGTCCGGGCAGAGACTCGGCGAGATTTTCCCTTTCTCAAGGAAATACTCTGTGAAGCCGAGAAAGATTTGGCATGGTGGACTCCAAGTCCATGTCAACACCAATGGAACTCAACTTCAAGAAGTTGAGGTAGCAAGATCAGCCTGGGTCCATATTGTCAAATCCTAGTATTTTCAAATCCTACTAAGTATCGTCAACTCGTAGGGACCCTAATGTTCTTAGTGAACACCCATCCAGATATATGTTTTACAGTGAACACTTTGAGTCAACAAATGGTTGATCCTCATCACTTTCACTGGGTTGGTGGCAGGAATCTTCTGAGATACCTTTGGGGCACAATAAACCATGGGCTAAGATACACTACCAGGAGTGTGACACTCCTTGGATATACTGATGCCGATTGGGCTAGCAGTGTGGTGGATCGTAAGAGCACATCGAGATGCTGCTTCAATCTTGGTTATGCTTCGATCTCATGGATGAGCAGGAAGCATAAGTCGGTGGCTTTGAGCACTGCAGAGGCCGAATACATTGCAGCAAGTATGGCCTATTGTGAAGCAGTTTGGTTGCGAAAGCTCTTTAGGGAGTTGTTTGGACATGTGCTAGAGGACAATCCAACCGTGATAAATCTCGCAGGTATTCGCTTGTCCGAGAATCCAGCTTTTCCACGATCGATCCGAGGACAGCTGAGTCCCGCACTTACCATATCCGGAGGCAAGAGGCGTCGTAAGGCTCGATCATATAGGAACCGATGAGCAGGTCGCAGATATTCTCACAAAGCCCCTGGGGAAGGTCAAGTTCCTAACCTTCCGTGAGAGTCTTGGTATCGTGGAACGACCCTATGATGTGGGTCCTATTGGACGATGAGCTCTGGGAGCTCTGGGGGGCTTTGGGGATAGCTTCTCGGAGCTATAAGCACTCACGGGGCTAGGCTTGCCGAACCTTGTAGTGCTTCTGCCCCACCGTTATGATGTTTGAGTTGGTTCACCTCTCATTATCTGTGCCTCGTATGCATCCTACCCATTGAGTTCAGGGCTCATGGGAAGTACCTCTCATTTGGCCAATGAGGTGGGAAAAGCTAGAGACTAGTAGCAAAGACTAATGGACGCATCAGAGATTGTTGTACTCTCTATCTAGGATGGCACGGTCCAACCACTTGATCTGGGATCAAGTATAGTGAGGTTTCGGACCTCCAACTGACTTCGGGTCAGGTAAACCAACTTTGGGTTGGTATGAGACTCTTTGAGTCTGATAGAGGTTTCGAACCTCTGGGCTGAATCTGTCAGCCGGGGAATGATGTCTTTGTGACTGACCCACTTCTGTTCTGAAATAAAGAGGCCAACAAAGCAAGTTACAGCGGGATGACGCACGATGTTTGTTTGCACAGGTGGATGGAGTTCTCCCTAGTTGAGAGGGAGTGTTAAAATTGGACAACTAGGTCCAAACTCCATGTTGTGATGCTCAGATGAAGATACCAATATTTTTATTGGGTTCCTCTTTCGGAGAGGTGTAAGATCGATCTAAAATTGATCTTAATCCGATGAGCATAACATTTATTTTGAATTTATTTTTAATAATTTCAAATATGTGCAGGTCGGCCTTAAGGTTTTACACCCCCAGCAGATGTGTCACACACCTCAATGATGGATATATATACAGTCAACGTTGGAGAGCATTTCACTCACTCACTCATCACACACATCTCCTCCTCTGATTGGATACGAGCATCTGAGAAGCAGTTCTCACGTGGGAAAAAGGACGAAGTTGCTGAAGCTGGAAAAAGGACGAAATTTCTGCAGTTAGGGTTTCTAGGAAAGTTTGACCAGCGTTGACTTTGGTCAACACATGGTCCGAATTGACAGAAATTTGGTGGAGAGTTCGATTTTTGAAGGCCGTACTCATTGGCACAAAAACCGAGGTCAAAAGGTTGACCGAAGTTGGAGCTGCGTTGACTTTATTGCTGCTGCCCTGCGTTGACTTTTCTGGACTGCGTTGACTTTTCTGGGGTTGACTTTGAGTTGACTGGGTGACTGTTTTGAGGACTGTTGTGACACATTCTGGGTTGGCTGACCAAGAAGACTTTGCTGGTTGAAGCATCCTGCTGACCGCCGTAATGCACCAACACATTCTCCTGTTTTTGGTTTGTCTTCTATAGATCCACTGGTATGTTCTATCAACGTTTTACTTAACTGTTTGTGTGATTGTTGTAGTAAAAAGTAAAGTTGCATCAAGCATAGAACATCTACATAAATTTACGCCA
>JAXQQM020073750.1:0-12334 GCA_034641835.2 Pinus albicaulis
GTCTATTTTTAGACTATGTCTATTTTTAGACATATGGATCATGTTCTATGAGTTGCAGGATGCTATTTGTGGATGGTTGGTCAATTCGGAAAAAATAGATGGACTTCTATTTTTAGACATATTGGGCGGAATCTATTTTTAGATTGCCAGTCTAAAAATAGATATGTCGAATATTATTAGCTCTTAATAATATTTGGACTTTAAACATTATCTTATTCTCTTGGAGCACTTCAGTTAAGTGCACAGATGTGGCACAGGAGCTGACAGAAGGAATTACACTATTCCTGAGGGTTATGTGGAGCTATTGCATGGATACTTCAGCTAGAACTCATGTGACAGAGTTTGGTGGAGTTGATTGAGGAAGTTAGTGGAGTTGTATTCAGTTTAACTAATCTAAACATAGTTGAGCTATTTGTATCTAGTTTAACTGATTGATACAATTAGTGAGAGTGGTGTGAATTAATTATTAATTAATTCACTAATTATAAACTCATTAATCAACTAAAGAATGCACCAGTTAACTTCAGTGCATGGACAGTTTCAGTGGAGACCAGTGCAGAGATAGGTGAAAGAGCAGGTTAACTATCAGTTGTGACTATACTGTTGCTATTTGCAACACACGGATAGTTGGAGTAGCCCATGAGGATTGCGCAGTTCAAGCCAGGTGGTTTATCTATTTAATGAATCCATCCCATAGCATTAATTATGCAATAGAGGCTGGCTATCAAGTGGCAAAATATTGGAGCATGTGTTTTGCTAGATCTAGCTTGATAGTGTGTAGCAATTGAGGGTGTGCATGAGAGCTTGTGAGGAGCTTTTGTACTATGATTGTTACATGATCTCCATGACATATAATATACAGATAGTTGGGGTTTTCAACTTTAAGCTTTCCCATTAAATACTGTGTTCATATGTGTGATTGTTTATGGTTTTAATGTGCGCATGCAATTGATTTTATTTCCGCATGTAATGATCAATGGTAGAAGAGATTATGTATTATGCATGAAGCTAAAATAGTGTGTGATCAGGAGAATCTTGGTGAATAATATATCAATTATTCAAATTTCTACATGGTATCGGAGCGATATTGATCATTGGAGCAATTTCAAAACATTGAAGCGGTTGAGTTTTGTGCTGGTGGAATTCGAATTTGCAGCAGTGTTTTCTTGGTGTCGAAGTTGAGATGTCTTTCAACGGATTGCAATTGGAGTATGCCCTTGAGGGCAGCTCGAATTATATTGCATGGAAGGACAGGATGGAGGCGGTGCTAGATGACAATGGGTTGAAGGAGTTCATAGATGCTGAAGTCCCAAAGCCTACTTCTAGCGATGCTGCCGTAATTGAGGCTTGGAAAAAGAAGATAGCAAAGTGTCGAAGGATTCTGTTGGAGGGCGTGAAGGATCACATAGTGTCCAGCCTGCATGGTAAGGCTTCTCCATTCTTGATGTGGAAAGCCTTGACAGATTTATTCCAAATCAAGAGCGACCAGAGGAAGTTGGCGCTCAAGGATAAACTCAGAAACATAAAGATGGAGAAAGGCGACAGTATGCCCAAGTACCTCACGAAGTTCATCCAATGCAGGGATGAGCTGGGAAGTGTGGGGGTGACTGTAGATGATGAGGACTTGGTGAGCTTGGCTCTCCTTGGGCTTCCGAAGAGTTGGAATTCCTATCAGGACTCTGTCAATGGTCGGGAGAAATTTCCAGGATGGGAGCGACTTTGGTCGGATCTTGTGCAAGAGGAGATAAGGCGAAGTACCAGGGACGGATCTTCATCAAAGAACTCTGATGAAGATAATTTCACTTTGGCTACCAAAGCAAAGAAGGGGAAGAGCAAGAAAGCTTCTCAATCCAGTGCGAAAGGAAAGAAGCAGGACATGTCCAAGGTGAAGTGCTTTCACTGTCACCAACACGGACATTACGCCACTAGTTGTCCACAGAAGAAGAAAAATAAGCAGGTTGCTGGATCTGCAGCTGGAGAGGCCTTAGCCTCATAGTTTGAGCTGGATTTTTCGCTGATCGCATGCTTGGTCTCAAGTGTGATGGGTTCAGTGTGGTTTCTTGACAGTGGTGCATCTTTTCACATGACAGGAGATCGAGATTTGTTTACTGATCTGGATGAGAAAGATCTTGGAGTGCACATCGAGATGGGAAATGATGGTAGATACAGTGTGACCGGTATCGGTACCATTTCCTTTGAGAGGGAGTCTGGTAAACCCTTCGTATTGAAGGAAGTGATGCATGTTCCAGGATTAAAGAAGAATCTTATCTCCGTGGCGATGTTAGAAGACCAGGGATATGATATTGTCTTTAGTGAGGGAAAGGATTTCCTGCGCAATAAGGCAACTGGTGAAGCCCGGAGGATAGGGGTTCGAGTTAAGAACCTTTATCAACGGCAGGTAGATGGCTGCGCGCAAAGAATGGCGTGCGTGGCGAGTGGTGAGTTGTGATGATGGCGAGTTGTGCACCGGAGATTTGGGCCACCTCTGGCCATATGAGCTTAAGACACCGCAGTGCAATTCTCTACTGGGCTTCCCAAGGGTACACTTGCGCAGTCAGATTAGTGCAAGGGATGTACTTTGGGAAAATTTGTGAAAGCCACCTTTCATGAGAAGGATAGTCGCGCCACGACAATCCTTGAGAGAATTCACACAGACGTGTGTAGACCTTTCTCAGTAGCTTTGACAGCAAAGCACAGGTATTATGTGATCTTTGTTGATGATTTTTCTCGTAAGTGTTGGATCTTCTTCATGCAAAAGAAGAGCGAGACATACTCAAAGCTCTGTGAGTTCAAGGCACTGGTTGAGAAAGAATCAGGGAAGCAGGTGAAGGCTCTTAGGAGCGAAAATGGTGGTGAATTCATCTCTGGCGAATTCAAGGACTTTTGCAGTGCAGAAGGAATTCGAAGAGAGCTCATAGCACCTCATAACCCACAGCAGAACGGGGTTGCTGAGCGAAAGAACAGAACGATCGTGGGTGCTGCACGGACGATGTTGCATGATTAGGGCCTACCCATTCACTTGTGGGCGGAGGCATGCAATACTACAGTATATGTGCAGAACCGTTTTCCTCACAGGATACTTGGCATGAGTACACCCGAGGAGACGTTTTCTGGTAAGAAGCCCGATATTTCCCATTTGAGGATTTTTGGTTCACCTGTTTACATTCGTGTGACGAAGGATGCTAGGAAGAAGTCAGAGCCGATCGCAAAGGTTGGGATATTTGTGGGTACATCGATACGCCCACAACTATCGGTATCTTCCGTACGGGGCCGCAAGTGTCATGCGACGTGATATCAAATTTCATGAGGAGAAAGCCATGAAGTGTTCGTTGAGAGGGGAGCCACACTTGCATGCGTATGACGAGCTATTAGTTCCTAAGGATGAGTCTCAGATGTGGATCAGCCACAAGATGAGGTTCATGAGGAAGAGACCACTCAAGCAACGCCAACCATCGCAGGGGCGAAGCGCACTGGCGTGCTTCTAGCAACCTGCTCAAGATGTAGAAAAGGTTGTAGGAGCACCTACATCACAACGTTAAGACAAGAGACAACACCGACCGGTATACCGGATGATGATGGCTTCAGTGAGAAAGTGTATTGTGACAGAGCCATCCTCTTTCGAGGAAGCTGTGGAGGACCCCGCATGGGTAGATGCCATGGTGGAAGAGTATGATTCGATTGTCAGAAACAGTGCATGGGAGATTGTCCTGAGGCTGGAAGGGAAATCAGTGGTGGGTTCGAGATGGATCTACAAAGTGAAGTAGGCAGCTGACGGGAGTGTGGAGAAGTACAATGAAAGATTTGTTTCCCAAGGCTTTTCACAGATACAGGGGATCGATTATGAGGAGACCTTTGCACCTGTCGCAAAGTATTCTTCCATACGGATGATTCTTGCTCTCTCAGCGCAGATGGGGTGGCACATTCATCAGATGGATGTGAAGACTGCATTCCTCAACGGGGTGATTGAGGAGGAGGTGTACATAAAGCAGCCCGAAGGTTTCAAGATCTTCAGCAGCGAGTCACATGTGTGCAGGCTCAAGAGAGCGCTGTATGGGTTGAAACAAGCACCTCGTGCTTGGTACACACGGATAGACAATTATTTAACTAGACTTGGATTCTCCAAGAGTGAGGCGGATCCAAACCTATACCAGATTGTGGTGGAGGGTAAGTTGCTGATCATTTTTCTTTATGTAGATGATTTGATTTTGACAGGTGATGAGCTGTTGATACTCTCATGCAAGGAGGATCTTGCAAAGGAGTTTGAGATGAAGGACTTGGGCCTCCTTCATTGTTTCCTAGGATTGGAAATTTGGCAGCGCAGTGGTGGACTGTTTGTTTCTCAGGGTAAGTATGCCCGGGAGATAATGGAGAAGTTCAACATGCATGGCTGCAAGCCCATTGATACTCCTCTTCCTGGTGATTGGAGGAAGGAGGATGCTACTTCAGCAGAGGTAGTGGATGCCATTGTTTATCGACAATTGGTGGGGTCGCTTATGTATCTAGTCAATACACGACCTGACATATGCTATGCTGTTAACCAAATTTCACAAGCTATGGTTAAGCCTACCAAGCTCTTCTAGAAGGCAGGAAAGCATGTATTGAGATATCTCAGAGGCACATCGGGATATGGATTATGGTACAAACAGTCAGATGAGGTGAAGCTATGTGACTTCACGGATGCAGATTGGGCAGGGAGCCCAACTGACAGAAAGAGCACATCTGGAGGGATTTTTAGTATCGGGTCGACAGTAGTTTCTTGGTACAGTAGGAAGCAGAGATCCGTGGCACTCAGTTCAGCAGAGGCTGAGTATATGGCAGCAAGTTTGGCTGCATGCGAGGCTATATGGATGAGGAAGATCCTGGTCGGGTTGTTCGGTTCACACTTAGAGCCTACTGTGATTTATTGTGATAATCAGAGTTGCATCAAACTCTCGGTTAATCCAGTATTTCATGATAGATCTAAACACATTGACATCCGGTATCATCATATTAGAGATTGTGTGCAGCGGAAGGTCATGTTACTTTCATACATTCCTACGGAGGATCAGGATGCTGATATCTTGACGAAGGCGCTCACCAGGAGCAAATTCGAATACCACAGGGGCAGGATAGGGGTTGCAGATAATCCTTATCTTGTTGAGAGGGAGTGTTGAGATTGCAATAAGATGATGAGCTTAGTGGAAAGGAGTCGCCTTCACTAAGTGGGCCCGCAGGCTATTTTTGGCGCAAATTCTATTTTTAGACTATGTCTATTTTTAGACATATGGATCATGTTCTATGAGTTGCAGGATGCTATTTGTGGATGGTTGGTCAAGTTGGAAAAAATAGATGGACTTCTATTTTTAGACATATTGGGCATAATCTATTTTTAGATTGCCAGTCTAAAAATAGATATGTCGAATATTATTAGCTCTTAATAATATTTGGACTATAAACATTATCTTATTC
Organism: Pinus albicaulis; assembly: GCA_034641835.2. Classification (NCBI taxonomy): domain Eukaryota; kingdom Viridiplantae; phylum Streptophyta; class Pinopsida; order Pinales; family Pinaceae; genus Pinus; species Pinus albicaulis. The sequence continues at coordinate 5,449 of JAXQQM020073750.1, forward strand.
TCTTGGAGCACTTCAGTTAAGTGCACAGATGTGGCACAGGATCTGACAGAAGGAATTATGCTATTCCTGAGGGTTAAGTGGAGCTATTGCATGGATACTTCAGTTAGAACTCATGTGACATAGTTTGGTGGAGTTGATTGAGGAAGTTAATGGAGTTGTGTTCAGTTTAACTAATCTAAACATAGTTGAGCTATTTGTATTCAGTTTAACTAATTGATACAATTAGTGAGAGTGGTGTGAATTATTTATTAATTAATTCACTAATTATAAACTCATTAATCAACTAAAGAATGCATCAGTTAACTTCAGTGCATGGACAGTTTCAGTGGAGACCAGTGCAGAGATAGGTGAAAGAGAAGGTTAACTATCAGTTGTGACTATACTGTTGCTATTTGCAACACACAGATAGGTGGAGTAGCCCATGAGGATTGCGCAGTTCAAGCCAGGTGGTTTATCTATTTAATGAATCCATCCCATAGCATTAATTACGCAATAGAGGCTGGCTATCAAGTGGCAAAATATTGGAGCATGTGTTTTGCTAGATCTAGCTTGATAGTGTGTAGCAATTTGAGGTAGTGCTGAGAGTTTGTGAGGAGCTTTGTACTATGATTGTTACATGATCTCCATGAAATATAATATACAGATAGTTGGGGTTTTCAGCTTTAAGCTTTCCCATTAAATACTGTGTTCATATGTGTGATTGTTTGTGGTTTTAATATGTGCATGCAATTGATTTTATTTCCGCATGTGATGATCAATAGTAGAAGAGATTCTGTATTATGCATGAAGCTAAAATAGTGTGTGATCAGGGGAATCTCAGTGAATAATATCTCAGTTATTCAAATTTCTACATCCCTGCCAATATTGGGGGTCCTGGGGCTGAGCCAGCTCAAGCCCCCGTGCAGAGTAGCTCCTGGTTTGGAGGATTCAAGGGGTTTTTTGATGACAAGAAAGAAGAATCACAACATAGTAGTGGTGGTGGCAAGGCTGAGGTTTTGGAGAGTTTTGATCAGCCCAGCGCTCCGGTGCCCACTTTTGAGTTCAAGTGATTCAGGAGATTTTGGTCTTTGTTGGCATCAGCTACCAGGTAAGGGCCTGAATTTATTCTGCTTTAAAATCAAACCAAATCCCATAGGCAAAAATGGGCTTTTGAAGTGCATGATTCACTGAGATAAATTTCACAGAATGCAATACTTTGGTCTAGAAATTATTTAACATTTTTTAGCTCATTATTTGAATAGGATTGAACTTCTTGGTTATGTCTCGAATTGCTTCATGTTGCGTGAAAAAGGGACACGCGATATCAAAAAATAAATCAATTTTCCCTAATAACCCACAATCTCCTCAAATAGTTTACCCCAAGCTTTCCAGGGAAGATGATGGGTAGGGAAACTTTTCAAAGCAAGTCAATTTTGGCTATTTTATTTTATAGGCAGAAAGCTCGTTAGATTTAAGAGTGGAGAAGTCTACGAAATTGTAGGACAGTGATCTTTCTTTTTTGAAGAACATTGGTCATATTTTTTTCAAAAATTGTAGGGAAGTGATTACATTTGGTGTGTTTATAGCTGATTCTACAATTCTTATGGACATGTCTCTATTGTAATTTCTGTATTTATTTTGAAATAATTCCTTCCTAAGATTGTCTCAAACAAGATTTATCTAACATACAGATAATGTATCCTTAATGGCTGGAATTTCTGGTCCTCACTGTGTTTTTAAGTGCCTGAAGTGAACCAATACTCTTCACAAGATTGGCTAACTTGCTCTTAAAATATAACATAATCAGCTTTAAGCTAAGCTACTTTTAAAGAGGAAAAAAAGGTAGATTTAGAATTTCTTTTTCCATGTAACAAATAATTTCACTATCTGCAAGAGTAAAATATCTTCAAGGTTTAAAGTTATATAAAAAAAGAGTAAAATCTCTTCAAGGTTCAAAGTTGTATAAAAAAAGAGTCAAATATCGTCAAGGTTTAAATTTGTATAACAATAAGGCTTGAAGCTATTATAACAATATACTTAATATGAGCTTAATATGTCTTTTGTGAAAATTGAACACTCAAAGTAAACCTCGGTGAGAAACGCAGCTAGAGTTACCCCCTTTCAATTGGTGTATGGTCTGGAAGCTATCTTACCTATCCAATTTGAAATACCATCGTTACACTAGTATATTTGGCCCAATTTCTGACGGCCACTTCGTCGCTATTCTGACACATAGGCGTTGCAAGAGAGACAGATTGAGGCCAAGAAAAACGTGGTTAGCCATTATGTCACAATTTCGACACTTCAATAAAGTGTCAGAATAGCGACACTATTTCCGACGTTTTCCAAACCATCACTCTTCCAATGTTTACAAAACCATCGCTCTTCCAACGTTTTCCAAATCATCGCTCTTCTGACGTTTCCCAAACTGTCGCTCTTCCGACGTTTTCCAAGCCGTCACTCTTCCGATGTTTTTCAAAAGCGCCGCTCTTTCGACGTTTATTAATTTTTCACACAACTGTTGCAATTTAGATGATACATCTTTTGACGTTTACAAAGTCACTCTTCTGACGCTAATGTAACGTCACTTTTCCGACAAAAAAGTTTTAAAAAAAAAAAGAGATGTCACTCTTACGACGCTTATGTAACGTCGTTTTTCCGATGAAATAGTAAAAAATTAAAAAAAAAGAAACGTCACTCTTCCGATGTGTATGTATCATCGCTGTTCCAAAAAAAAAGAAAAAATGTTTAAAAAAAATAAACATCTTGCTTCCAACTTGTAAGGCGTCGGTCTTCCGACGCTTGGATAAAAATATTTAAAAAAAAAAAATTCCGCCAAATGTACTAGTAATGTTTATAATATATAAACATTTGGTCAATTATCTGGCATGAATAATCTGATGCTTATATATAGCTTGATGAATAATTGTCTTCTGATAATTGACCAAATGTATATATAAACATGAATTATCAGAATTGAAAAATGGTCTTCCGATGAATAATCCGACATGAATAATCCGACGCTTATATATAGCTTGATGAATAATGGTGAATTATCTGGCATGATGTTCTATGCGCCTTTTAGAAGCATGATTCAACTTTCTTCCAAAAGCATTAGATTTGCATATTTATTCGCCCCTTTCTGCAATTGTAGCGTTTGTTCAAGCAAATACAAGTTTTGACTGCAGAACTTATAGAATACAATTTTTTTATAAGTGCAATGGTGAAAATTTGAAGACCATTTTATACTATTTTTGTTACCGACTGTATATGTTATTAGGTAAAGGAATAATTCATAAATCAACTATGGAGAAACACCCTCTTGAATATATCCAGGACCAAGTTTAGGAATAAGTAATGACAACTTTGATTGAACCGTAAATAGGAAGATAGCCGTGGGAATCAAAATGTTCAACCATGCTCACTGGAAAATGATGAAATACACACCGACTCAGGCTTACAACAAAGAGAAATCATTGTGTGCAAGCATCAACAGAACAAATTGGCATTACAAAATGGCATTCATTCACTTACCGAATAAAATTTTTTGTAACGTGTTTCGTAGAATCACGTGCAACCAGAGAATAGTATGATCTTCATCCTTTGGAAACAGGCCTGGTTTGATATAGGATCTTAGATAATATGTCCACCGAAAATGGCATCTCTTCAGCACCATGAATATATAAACATTTACATAGGTACACAGAAATCATATATCTGTTGTTGTTTAATAGAAAAGGTTGTCGTTTACGTTGGACAAATATCTGAGATCCATATCTCTATATATCTTCACAGTGTCAACATGGTAATAATGATGGTTAAGAAAAATCTACTCAATAGTAATATTGGAGACTTCATTGAGCTTGTATGCCTCTTGGCATAGTAAAATACCCATTGTAAACTCCCACCCATAACCCTTTTCTTCTCAGATATTTTTTATTTTATTATCTAATCAAAAATGAATCTTACATAAACACATACATTTAAGTTTAATTAATAATATATATACTTTTTACTGAAAGCATATACATATTGACTATATTGAGATAGTTTAGTTGCTCAAGTTCTTATTATTAAAACATCTCTGGTCTAGAATGAATCTGCTTAAGCAAACATCTCTGGTCTAGATATATTGATAAAAATATTTAAGAAAAAAAAATTCCACCAATTGTACTAGTTTGAATGTATATCCTCTGCCTCATCTATGTCACTATAAAATGATATAGCTTGATGAATAATGGTCAATTATCTGGCATGATGTACTATGCGCATTTTAGAAGCATGATTCAACTTTCTTCCAAACACATTAGAGTTGTATATTTATCCGCCCCTTGCTGCAATTGTAGCGTTTGTTCAAGCAAATACAAGTTTTGACTGCAGAACTTATAGAATACAGTTTTTTATAAGTGCAATGGTGAAAATTTGAAGACCATTTTAGACTTTTTTTGTTACCAATTTTATGTTTTATTAGGTAAAGGAATACTTCATAAATCAACCATGGAGAAACACCCTCCTAAATATATTAGCCACATTGAAAATTCAGTCTGCAAAGAGGCCCATTTTTTCAAGACAACACTTAACCTATCAATTTGCCCCTTCTGCAAGCCTGCTTTCTCTCCTTATCTTGTAATATAGGTATAGATATTGTTTACAAAGGGAAAATTTAGACAAGAATATCTTGCTCACATAAACTTCAATTCATAGGCTATCTTACCCAATTATGCAAATATGGATATTGCCCCAAGTCTAACTTTGATGGAAAATCCAAGGATAGCCCTGCTCTAGCATGGGAAGGAATCATCCTAGAAACCAAAACACCCACATTGTAGCATTGACCTTCAAAGTTTTAGACATAAGGCCAAATAAAAAAGAAAAACTCAAGGCCGCAAAGAAAACAGGGTGCTTGAGGCAAATAATGTCTCTGGTAAGATGTTGGAGAAAGGCTTAGCTCCCTCCCTGGTGACTTATACCACGCTTGTTGATGGACTATGTAGAGCCGGTGCAATTGATCTTACATATAAATTATTCGACAAAATGGTAAAGCAGGGCTGTTCTCCAAATGTCTACACTTACATTGCACTAATCTATGGACTTTGCAGGGAAGCCAAACTGGAAGAGGCTGAAATGTTGATTGATAAAATGAAGGAGAAAGGCTTATAGCCTAACCAAGTAACATACACATCATTGATTGATGGCAACGTCAAATCAGACAGGGTGGATCATGCTTTTGATCTATTAAGTAAGATGATAAATGAAGGATACCAACCTAATTATCGAACTTATTGTAAGCTTATGAATGGTATAGTTCAAGAAAACGAGATACAAAAAGAACACTTGATTCCTGATGAGGATGCAGTAGGTAGTTCAGATACTGATAACTTGGATGAAATTCATGACTTGGATGGAATGCCACTTGAAATAAACAATGTTCTTGCAGTTAAGATTTTTGAGAAAATGATGGAGAAGCATTGTGAGCCTACTGTAGATACTTATAGTGCCTTAATTGCAAGATTATGCAAATCAGGCAAACTCCTTGAGGCAGACCAGCTGATAAAAAATATGTTAGAGAGAGGCCTCTATCCCAATGAAGCAATTTATACAGCTCTTAATAATGGGAACTGTAAATAGGGAAACTGCATCTATTTTTTGGAGCTTTTGGATAGAATGATTGAAAATGGTTATGAACCAAAAATATCTTGTTAATGGGCACTGTAAACAAGGAAACTACGTCTATTGTCTGGAGCTTGTTTCTTTCGACTAGATCATGGACACACATATCAATAGAATGTCAGTTATGGGTTTTTCCCCAAAATAATCACTTCCCTGTATCCATCATGAATGCATTGAAAATAAACAAAACAAAACCTTAAAGTAGACCATTTTTCCAAAAAATGTTTCAACAACTCAGATATCATGTCCCACATGAATCAAGATAAACTTCAAAACTAAATACAAAAAAAATCCCATGAATCTGAAATTGATATGTAGTGTTTCCTACTATTTGGATTATAACAAACATAAAACAAACATTCAAAACCAACTTATTGAGATGTTCAATATCACAAGGCAAAAAATTTTATACGATACATTTGACATATTAACAGAAAATCTAATTGGTGATAAAAATACGAAATCTAGGTAATCAGACATCTTCAAAAATCCTCCTTTTAGCTCACTTTTAACCCTATAGAAATAAAATGAGACCAAGATATTTCAAACATGGACCTTTAAGTATAAAAATAAAATTTCCTACTGAGTAGAATTAGACTATCAGCGAGACTATCTGGGACCAAGTTTAGGAATAAGTAATGACAACTTTGACTGAACTGTAAATTGGAAGATAGCCATGGGAATAAAAATGTTCAACTACGCTCATGGAAAATGATGAAATACACACCGACTTAGGCTTACAACAAAGAGAAAGCACTATGTGCAAGCATCAATAGAATTGGCATTACAAAATGGCATTCATTCACTTACCGAATAAAATTGTTTGTAACGTGTTTCGTACTATCGCGTGCACCCAGAGAATATTATGATCTTCATCCTTTGGAAACAGGCCTAGTTTGATATAGGGTCTCAGATAATATGTCCACCAAAAATGGCAGCTCTTCAGTACCATGAATATATAAACATTTACATAGGTACACAGAAATCATATATCTGTTGTTGTTTAATGGAAAAGGTTTCCGTTTACGTTGGAAAAATATCTGAGATCCATATCTCTATATATCTTCACATTGTCAACACAGTAATAACGTTGGTTAAGACCTATCTGCTGCTCAATAGTAAGATTGGAGACTTCATTGAAACCCTGTACACAACAAAAACCCACATCATTTTAGCAAATGAAATCCTACATTTCAAAAACACAAGGTCAAGGTTTCGAATCTGAAAAAGACACATA
>JAXQQM020062295.1:0-52725 GCA_034641835.2 Pinus albicaulis
GGGTGTTCTAGAACTCGGTGCATGAATACAATATTATTAATCGAATTCTAGAATCACCCTTTAGGAATATTTTATTATATTTGTTGGAGGGAAAAGGATTTTTGACTTGGGTCAATTCCTTTATTTATAAATAACAAACAAATAAATGATTTATTTATTATTTTAGGGAAATGATGGGGATATAATTAAATAAATAATGGTTTATTTAATTATTTAAAAATGATTTAGTCAAATTTAACTAGGAATAGTATTTAAATAGTGATTTAAATAACTTATTCTTAGGAAATAATCAAATAAATAATGATTTATTTAATTGATTTCCTTGTTTTGGGTTAAATATGACCAAGAAATATAGACAAATGTTATTTCACACAGTGAAAGCAATTTTACCCGAAAGCAATTTTACTTAGGGTAAAATTGGTCTTACATGGTGTACTAGGGTTCATCTAATGATAATAGGTTAGATGACCAAAAAAATGGTGTAACAGATTTCCCCCCAACGTATGAGTGTTAGGAGCAAATCGTATGACCGAAGTACGTTGTAAGAACTCAATCACTAGACAGCAAGAGGGAAGTGAGAGAGAGGAATGTAAGGTAATCTAAAGTGTTAAAGGACTAGACCCTGAGGAGACGAGACTTACAGGTGCAACAAGTCTCAATTTTATGAAGTGGTACCAATGCTAAAGGCGACGGGGGAGGCATACCTATGCCCGCCGAGACAATAGTACAAAAAATAAGGCACTTGGAAAACCACGGAACGCAATAATGAAACAGGTGCTGGCCTAAACATAAGCCAAAGAAATAGAATGATGATGAGTCCCATGTATATACATCCTGGAATAACCATCAGGACTTATACAATAATATTTTAGTACATGAGATACAAATACACCCAAATGTCCCCTACACACGGGGAAGGGCTCGTGAAATCAGACTAATACATGCAAATCGAAGAGGCGTTGCAAGCGGTGGAGGCCGATATCATCAAATAAGAGGAGCTGCATCAAGGGCTGAAATGAAGAAGTCATCTGGGCATGTGGGGGGTTACCTGCAGGGCCACCCCCTCATGAGGGTTGAGACATCTCACACACACCCGGGTATCACCAATAGCTGCTGCTGCATCATTGAACCATCAAGTGTATAGATCACGATCAGGCTAAAAAGAGCTCAAACCAAGGTACACTGCCCCCTAGACCTGACTTCTGGAGTAAATGAGCTGATGTCGACAGAAGTAGGTCTGCCATAGGTGAGGCGATAAGGGAACCCCAACTAAGGCACGAGAGAAAATAGTAGAGCGACGAACAGATAGACAGTAATGATGATGATGGAATGAGGGATACGGATGAGCGGTTGGACGACTTCCCTTGTTAGAGCATAAAGGGCATGAATGGCTTGGCGGCAGCTGACACAATATCAAGGAGGAAAAGTGGCGATGGTACTGAAGGCCATAATGTGCAACACGAGAGGGGAACCAAACGCTGAAGGATGGAGGGCTATGTCAGGATACAAAGGGATCTGATATAGACGTCTATGACAGATTCAACTCGGATGCTCTAAACAAGGGCGACTCGATGGTGTTGCCACGCAGTAAAGGTCCAATGGGGGACCGTAAAAGCATGAGTACAATAGGGTAGCTCATGACGAAAATCAACACGAACAAAGACAAGTAAGGAACAAAGTGGTGCCCCAAGTACAAGTGTTGTAAGTGAAGAAATTTGATTTTGAGAAGAGATGAAGAGACCCTTCATGGACAAAATGTGTCCTGGTCAAGTATCAGAACATGAAAAACTAACACAAACCCATTTGAGTGCTCGGTGGGAGCTTTCCAACGACGTAGACGGTTTGTCAAACAGGGCTACGGGTTGGTCGCAGCGGGCGAAAGAAAAAACAGGGGTTTTTCTTCTAATAAGGCATTTTCCCTCCAAAATCATTCATTTTCTTGTGTAACTGTGGTGAATGTGGAGAGGAGAGAAGGCCCTAAATCTTGCAGCAATTGTAGCAGACAAACCGACCGTTGGAATTGTGATCCGTCAGTTGCAGGTAAGAGGTCTAATCCTACTCTTTGTTTTTGATGGATTCAAAGTTCAGATTAGGGTCTGAAATCTCAGTAACTACCCCTACTTCATCTTCACGGCCGAGTCACACTTTTTGGGGAAAAAACTGCGACCTGGGTCGCAGGTTTGGGCCTAAAAAGTGCGACCTGTGAGAGGGAGGTGGTTTCAGTGCTGTTTTGGGCTGAGATTCAGTTTTTGTGTGAGTTAATGCAGTTTTGTTGATCTGTAGACTAACAAAGATGATGTTTTTGTACAGATATGGCAGATATACGGATCAAATGGAGAGAGAGAGACCTAGGTACGTTGCAGACGGAAATCCAAGCGGATCAGGGTGTCCGTCGTGCACTGGCTAGATTTGGGGTTCTAAAAATTTTGGAGAACCCTTTGATGAGGGCTGGGGAGCCCTTGTTGGCCCGGATTATCAGTTACTGGGATCCAGATCATGAGGCGTTTGTAGTGCAGGGGCACAGGATCGAGCTGACGGTCCAAGATTTGTATTTCTTGACTAGTCTCCCACCATTGGGGATGGTGGGGAATACGCAGCCCGTGTTACCACGGGGGCGTAACATTATGGAGTTTGTTGAGCAACATTGTCGACCAGGTGTCCGAGTCAAAGGGATTCGGATATCCATTGGGGATATAGAGAGGTTGGAGACCCAGGCAGTGGTCGCAGCAGTGTTGCGGATCTTGGGCAGCCAAGCATTCCATCACATCACGGGAGGACAGATGATGATTGTAGAGAGTGTGTTCGGTGGGACCTACTATGGGTGGGCCCAGATGATGTTGGTGGCAGTGAAATGATATTTTTCGCTATATAAGTGGCAAGTGAATCATGATTGTGACTGTTGTACCTTGAGAAACAATTCCTTGTTGTGTAAAGGAATCCGTGCTCAAGACATTAAAGATTATGTCACAAAATAAAATATATCTGTCTCTGTCTTATAAACCTCTAAACATTAATAATATAACCTTAAAATATTAAATCAATGCCTGTTCTGCAATGCCATATTCCACTTATGCCAAAATGAACGAACGGAAGAAAAAGAGAAAATGATTTCAAATTGATATGCTATCTAAAACAGAATCTATCATAATAAAATCCTGAAGAAATGGGAAAAGATAAAGTTAAAATAGAGGAGCGCACATTAAGGTTTGTATAACTCTTAAATACACATGTATAAAGAGACCCGCAGCTCAAATTACTCTATTTTATTCACAGATATGGAAACATAATGTAAACCAGATAACTTTTCAGCATAAACAGAATGATAGAAACTTGCATACTTCTTTCATTGATTTTCCATTCTCCAGTACAAAATTAGGCTTCAAGGTTCAAAACTCGGAACCTTCATCTTTCTTAAAATTGTCTTTAAATACAGTATCACAAAACAGTTTCCAGTAATGAAACTGATTCTAACTGCCCTAACTAATTCTAACTGCTTAAACTACTGACTGTTATGGAGGCACATGCCTCAAAAAGGTTCTATTACATTTACATGATTTTGAGAAATAACATAATGAGAATTTGAAAACTTCTAATCTATGAGAACAGCTGCTCCTGAAGCGGTTGTTGAATCAACGGCTACTTTTGGTTGAGCCGTTGGGACCTCTTTTGTTGAGTCCATTGAAAATTTCTTGCACTTCTTCCATAGCTCATTTTGAGTTGTCGAGGAATTTTTGAAACTTTGATATTCTATCCTGAACGCCACAATTTGACTGTGTGTAGGTTTTCCTATAAAGAGAGTCTTCACCATCCATAGCAAATTGAAATGCCTATGCAAGAAGTTAAACACAGTTTCCCCTTTTAAGATCTGTGTCTTTTCGTGTCTATTATCTGCCTTACTTTTTGCTAATGTTAACTGATCTTCATAAAACTTCCATGACATGATATTTCCTTTCTCAGTCCAGCATGAAGGTAAACCTGTTCTGGTCAATTTTTCAAATGATATATCAAAATTCTTTACTGTCTCCTTGATTCCCAGTAACCTTTTCTCTGCAACCTTCCGAAGATCATTCTTAATTATCATCTTATTAACTTACTCAGCATAAAAATATATGTCTTGTATTCCAATATCTTCTAACAAACCCAAATTAAATGCCTGAGATGACGTGTAAAAGCCGTTATTATGAATTACAGTTGTCTTCCATGTCACCTCATGACGTCATTGCGGGGGTTCTTGGAGTACAGCGACAGACTTCGGACGGACCCCCCCACAATGCATCCACACCGTTGATCATCATTTACCTGTGGTCAAACGGGTCAACTGCGGGGGTTCGTGATTCACTAACTCTCGAGCTTTTCGCACCTCCGCAATTCATCTTCAGAGTTTAATCTTCAAGGCGTGTTGTTTCCGCTTGGAAACTTGCTCGCGGCTTAAACACGAGACTTATAACATACATCCAAATAAAACTTAATGATACACTTTTTGGAAAAACATTTCTTTTTTCTGTGTTATAGTATAAAAACATCATACTATAGCATACATTTTTCTGATTTTATGATTTTTTTGTATTTTATAATTTCAAAATAAAATAAAAGAAAAAGGATATGCAGATGATCCACAACATCTGGCTCCACCTGGGGATAGTGTTTTTGCCACGAAACACTAAGAACCTGCAAATTAGTGCCTTCACTTCGGGCATGGAGTCAAAAGGTGCTTGATGGAAAATGTACAATGATCACACTGGATATATACAATGATAGTGAAACATCTCTTTAGTGCTGGAAATAATGCTTTAGATATTGCCCATTCACAGGCATATCTAATACTTCTCCTTCAAGATTTTCCAGCATGAAAGTATTATTCAACCTGACTTCATTTATTTTGAACGGACCATACCACAAGGGATCAAATTTTCCGTGTTTCCCTTTGTCTTCCCTTCGGTATCCCACCTTAATACCAGATCTCCCTTCTGAAACATGACTTCTTTTTCTTTTTTGTCAAATATTGTCTTCATCTTCTTCTGGTAGGTAAGCAAATTATCTCGAACTTTATTTCTGTTCTCATTTAACTCCATTACATTATTCATCCTTCTAATCATGGCATTAGGTTCTTCTTGAGCATCTTGAAGGAAAGAAATCACAGGCTTCACCAACTGGCTGGGAAACAATGCCTGAGTCCCATATACTAGTTCGTAAGGTGACTTACCAGTGGATCTTCTAGTGGTCATCCTTGTTGCCCATAGCGCAAACACTAGCTTTAAATCCCAGTTCTTTTGGTTTTCATTTATTGTCTTCTTCAGAATTCTTACCAATGTCTTGTTAGAAGATTCTGCCAATCCATTCCCTTGTGGATAATAAGTTGTAGAATGAGACAATATCACATTGTAAGTCTGACAAAAATTAATAAACCTAAGTGAGCTGAAAACCTGGGCATTGTCTGTCACGATCTTTACTGGACATCCAAACCTGCTAAAGATATTTTCTTCTAGAAACTTCATAACAACCAAATCATTTGCCTTCCTAGTAGGGATTGCCTCCACCCACTTTGTGAAATAATATGTAGCAGTAAGGATCCACTTAAATTTCCCACTAGATGGTGGATTTATTTCTCCAATAAAATCCAATCCCCATTGTCTGAAAGGTTCTTCAATAAAAACAGGGAGAAGAGGTAAAGGGGCTAAATTTTTCTTTTCTGCAAACACCTGGAATTTTTGACAACTTCTGACTGCTTTATATACATCAACAAACACAGATGGCCAATAGAAACCTGATTTAAAAACTTGGTGAGCGGTTACCTTCCAACTGTAGTGACCACTGCACAAACATTCATGATATTCTTTAATTACTTCTGAAACTTCCTCCTCTGTCAAACATAACAATAACACACCAGCAGGATCTTTCCAAAATAGCTTTGCTTCAATTATGACATAAGGTTGAGCCTTAAGTTTCAAAGCTCTGTATTTAGTTCTATCTATTGAAGGAGGACAAGAAAGAAAGCATAAATAATGAACAATATCCTTGTACCAATCTGAGCAGAGGAATTTATATTTAATTGCTGGCTTTGGCTGATTATCACCTGTTTCTCCATCGACTTCCTCTACAGGGACCAACAAATTAATTCCCAGTGCTTGGAAATTTGACTTTGTTAATAATTTGGCCAATCCCAATCCTTTGACCAATTTGGTTGGTTTCACATCCAAGTCGTATTCTTGGATTTTAGCAATCCATTTTCCCCTTTTCCCTTCTACATCACTCTGTACTAAAACATCCTTTACAGCAGAATTAGGAACGTATGCCAAGATTTGAGAATGAAGGATATAGGTTCTGAATGCTTTCAATGCTTTCACCAGAGCATAGACTTGTTTCTCCAATATATTATATTTCAATTCTGCATCTCAGAGCACTTTACTGAAATATGCTATAGGTTGTTCATACTTTTCTTCATTTCTCTGTAATAACACAACAGCAATTGTTGAAGTAGACACAAATGAGAAAATTTGAAATGGCTTCAAATAATCTGGACTAATTAGAACAAGTGCTTCCTTTAAAGCTTCTTTAATCCTTTGAAAATATTCCCTTGATTCTTTGTCCCACTTCACCTCAGCATCCTTTTTCAGCATATCTGTTATTTTCTTGACGATCTTTGCATAATTAGGAACAAACCTTCTTAGAAAATTAATTTTTCCAAGAAACCTATGAATATCTTTCTTACTTCGGGGCAATGGAATGGACTGTATTGCTTCGACCATTGCTAGATCAATCTTCACTCCTTGTTTGGAAACAATATGTCCCAGCATTTTACCCTCCTCCAAAGCAAACAGAGATTTTTTAGGATTCAGCGATAATCCATACTTTCTACACTTCAGGAAGGCTTTCTGCAAATGCTGTAGATGTTCCTCATCAGAATTTAGAATATTGTGACATCATCAAGATAAATAACCACAAACTCATCTCCTACAAATGCAATATCCATCGCTCTTTGGAATGTGGCTCCTGCATTCATCAGGCCAAACGACATCCTGGCATACATGAATGTCCCCCAGGTTGTAGTGAAAGCAGTTTTCTTTTGATCTCCCTTCTCCACAGCAACCTGATTATACCCTGAAAAACCATCCACCATAGATAATCTGTAAGCCCCAGTGACTTTTTGTAAGACAAAATCCATTTTCGGCAACGGATAATTATCTTTCAATGAAGCCCTGTTCAAGTTCCTGAAATCTACGCACAGCCTTATCTCTCCATTTTTTTTTCTGACTGGTACAAGATTGGAAACCCAATCTGAATATCTGAGAGGAACAATTATTTTGGCTTGCAACAATTTCTTTATCTCCTTTTCAATCGAGGCCAACAACAATGGATTGATTTGTCTGAGTTTCTGTCTATGTGGTTTGACTCCATCCTTCAATGGTATTTTATGCTGAATGATATTCTTATCATACGTCTTCAAATCATCATACGACCAAGAAAAAACATCCTCAAATTGTTTGAACAGATCTATGTACCTTTCTTTATAGTCCTTCGGAACGCCTTTGAACAATTTGATCATTTTAGGCTCGTATTGAGTTCCTAAATTGCAATCTTCCACATTCTCATATTGATGTGCTTTCTTCTGATTCACTGCCACATCATTTGCATCAAATAGTATTTCGAGAGGTACCAAACCTTTTGGTAAAGTATTATCTTTCAACTGAATAATCTGTTGATCACCAATCTTATTTTTCAGAGTCTTAGACCTATCAGCCAATTCATCTTCATCAGTTTCCAAATCAATCTGATGATCTTAAAAATCTTCAATCATCAACAAAAATTTCTTAATCTGTTCATCATCCTCAAAAACCTGCCAGTGTTTGATATTGTCTGGGATCAAAGGTCTATGTCTCATTTCAATTTCATATCTTAGTCTTGGATTGATTGGAGGTTTGAATGTACTAGCTGCAACTGCTAAAGAATCATCCATTCTATTCTCTTCCCTTGGAACAAACTGCAGGTTGAAAGCTTCAAAGTAATTGTCAATTAGATCCCAAACCTCATTTCGATATGCTCTTAACCTGGGATGTTTAGTTTGACACAAATTCTTAATCTATCTTATAATTAATTCAAAATCCCCAAACACGGTCATAGACTGAATTCCCATTTGCTTATCTTTCTACAGACTAATGATTAATGCTTCATATTCCGCTACATTATTAGTGGACTCAAACTCCAATTTGAAAGAAAAAGGTACAAGATTACCTTCCGGAGATACAAAGATGAAACCAGCTCCAGTGCCTTCTTTGGAAAATGCACCATCAAAATAACACTTCCAAAGTCTATCTGAATGCATCTCCTTATGTACAATGGCTGAAGTGAGCTTCCCTTGTGATTCTTCAGCAAATTCTGCATCTTCATGCAACATGAAACAAGAGAGGTCATCCTTCTCTTGGCCATAAATAGGTGAATTACCTGCATCTTTCTTGGTAGCAGTTTTTTGAAATCTAGTTTCTCTATACAACCTCCTTTCTTCCCCATTAAAAACAGGAATGATAGCATATGTAAAGTCTAGCTTCAAAACTCCTAAAAGCTTTGCCCCCCAAGACCTAGATAACAACATACCAAATCTGGCTGGGATGTCTGCCACTACCACATCCATCATAATGCTCTTGGCTGGGAATTGAGCCAATGAAACAACCATATCCTTAATAAGACCTACACACTTCACCCTTTTTGAATCAAAAGAATAAAGATCTCTATATGGCTTAGTGATTTGTAAATTCAACTCTTTCATCACACACAGTGGCATCAGATTGTGGGATGCACCAGAATCTAGCATACAATTATGTAAAACAAAATCATGTAACAGAAGTGATATATAAAAAGGAGGGACAGATGAGTCTACCTCTTCAACATGAGGCCCAAAGGTAACCACTGGTTTTTCTTCTTGCAGATTTACTATATCGCCCGCTTCGTCAGACTGAGATAAATTGACAAATTCTGCAATCTCCTTCTTATAACCAGGTGTTTTCATCAACTCAAGAAGAGGTATTTGAATTTTCACTTTCTCCAACTCTTTCGACAAACTAAAAGTTTGATTTTGTTTTGTCAACTTTTCAGGTTCTTCTTGACTTTTATTGGAATTTAAACCTTGTTTAGAAACAGTAACAACCTTCTCCAAAATATCAGGATCCTTAATCTTAGTTTGAGAAGCCCCAACTTGCTGTTTTTCCTTCTCTCTTTCTTCATTCATGGGTTGTTTCCTCTTATCTGATTTCTTAATCTGATTTTTTTGTAATGGAGTCGCCACTGGAGGAGGTGCTGCTTCTGGTTCTTTTTCCTCGTCATCTTGAGTCCTTAGCCTCTTCTTGGACCTCAAATCATATTTTTTTATGTAATTCTGACTGCATAAAGTCCGTAAACTGTCGGCAGTAATCATCCATCTCTTCTTGATCAAATGAGAGATCAGTTTCCTCATCTTCTTCCACCATTTCTTCCTCAGTTTCTTCTTTTGTTTCATCATCTTCCATGTCGATAGCGGAAATTCGAGCATCATCTTCTTTTTCATCATCATCATCCGTTGAACGAGATGGAGCTGCCTATATATACAAAGGTGCTTGCACCTGATCTTGATCTTTCCTTTCTCTTTGAAGAATCTGCAGGGGTTGTTTTTTAAATTGGGGATTAAAACCCCCTGTATTTTGTCTTGCAGGCTTATTATCTATTTCCAACTTCACCAATTTATTAGACAAATTTTTAATGACCTTAGTCATATCATCAATTCTCTGATCTTGAGATGAAGCTTCTTCTTTAGCCTTTCCTTTATCTTGAACTTTACCAGCAGCAGACATATTAGCTTCAATCTCCAGAGCATCAGTTTGAATTTGTTCCAAAGTAGGGGACCTCCTTTCTCTCAATGCAAAACTGAAATCTGGTTCAAAAGCACCTGCAAAAACAACCCTTGCTCCAATAGGATGTAGAAATTTGAATAATAGCTGAATTATTCATCAATATTATCCTAATTACACACTATTTGAGCTTCATGCATAATACATAACCTCTTCTACAATTGATCATCAATTTGCGGAAATAGAAGCAGTCGCATGCACACATAGAAACATTAATCAAGCACACATATAACACAATATGTAATGGGGAAATATTATAGCTGAAAACCCCCAACTATCTGTATATTATAACGATAGAGAACATGTAACAATCATAGTACAATACTCCTCACAAGTACTCAGTACTATCTCCAATAGTTACACACAAACTAGCGGGATCTCAACAAGTCAGCTGTGTTCAAATTCCTCCACTATCTCACACTTACCGGCGTTAACTAAGATGAGAAATGAATTAGATCCAGGTTCAAATCCAACTAGTTTAATTGCTACCATTGGCAATCTCAATCAATGTGTGTGCAAATCTCATGCACAAGTATAGTCACAACTGATAGCAGACTCACCCTTTCACCCACCTCTAACACTGGTCTCCACTGAACTGTCCATGCATTGCAGTTAACTGATGTGTTCTTTAGCTGATTTATGAGTTAATAATTAGTGAATTAATTAATAATTAATTCACACCACTCATCACTAGTGTATTTGTCAGTTAGACTAAATACAACTAGTTCAACTAAGTTAAACCGAACACAACTCCACCAACTGTCTCATCAACTCCACCAAACTCTGCTACATGAGTTCTAACTGAAGTCAACCATGCAATAGCTCAACTAACCCTTAGGAAAAGCGTATTTCCTTCTGTCAGCTGCATGTGCCACATCCAAGCATCAAACTGAAGTGCTCCAAGAGGATAAGATAATGTTTATATTCTAAATATTATTAAGGGTTAATAATATTTGACTGTTCTATTTTTAGCCTGGCAGTCTAAAAATAGATTCCGCCCAATGTCTAAAAATAGAGGTCCATCTATTTTTACCAACTTGACCAATCATCCATAAATAGCATCCCGCAACTCATAGACCATGATCGACATGTCTAAAAATAGACTTTGCGACAAAAATCACCTGTGTGGCCCCCACCTAGTTTTGGTGATCACTTTCCAACTAGGATCAGGAAAGATGTTTCAGGATGCCTCCTTCACTGTTTCTTGTTGCAATCTTCAACATAGGAGGGGGTTTCATTTCCAAAGGCAAACTATTATACAATTTGTTAAATCTTTTCACAAAATCATTCATATTTTCATCAGGTTTCTTCTTTATTGCATTGAATTCTGTTAAAGAATAACCATGGTCCCTCTTTTCGCCCCATCTCTTAGTGAAACGTCTTTCTAGTCCATCCCAATCATTTATGGAACCATTAGGCAATCCTTTAAACCATTTCCTTGCCTCTCCACTTAGAGACTGAACAAAAAGTCTCATTACAACGTCCAAATGTTCAACATTTAAATTCTCAGCAAATGTGCAAAACAGGGGCAAGTGTTGTTCTGCAGTGATTTCATCTTCGCTAGTAAATCTAGGGAGTAACTTGAGATACTCCTGAGGCATATCATGCAGTGTTTGGGGTAGATTTAATGGTGCATATCTATTCATTATGAAAGCAGGGGCCGCCATGTTTATGCCCGGGTTAACTGCTCCTTGAGCGGGGGTAAAATGAATACCAGTTGTAGGTGGGGATGAATGAGGTGGAACAACTGATATAGGGGTTGGTGTATGAATGATTGCAGAAGAGCTGGAAACTGTATCAGGTCGAGTTTCTGTATAAGGGAAAGATACAAACTCCAAATATTTCTCTTCTAATGTAGGTTCTTGGAAATGAATGGGTGATGGTGAGGATTCTTTTTCCAAGAAAATGAGTTTCCTGGAAATATTCTTGGATGAGGGAGTGTGCGAATTGCTGCATGGTGCGAGCAGTGTAGTTTCTGGTGTATCAAATATTTTTGGTTTCTGGCCCTTATTTGAAACAAGCTTTTCAGGATCAGACAAAACGGGAACTTTTTGCTGAGAGGTATCCGACCTCATGTGAGGTTTCTTGGGAGCCAGAGCTATTTTAAAACAAACACAACTTACTATTTCCTCCTCTCTGAACAACCAGAGGAAATGTGAAACAAAACCCAGGGAAAATCTTCGAATCTTCGTCCCCGCCAACGGCGCCAATTTATGTTGTACCTTGAGAAACAATTCCTTGTTGTGTAAAGGAATCCGTGCTCAAGACATTAAAGATTATGTCACAAAATAAAATATATCTGTCTCTGTCTTATAAACCTCTAAACATTAATAATATAACCTTCAAATATTAAATCAATGCCTATTCTGCAATGCCATATTCCACTTATGCCAAAATGAACGAACGGAATAAAAAGAGAAAAGGATTTCAAATTGATATGCTGTCTAAAATAGAATCTATCGTAATAAAATCCTGAAGAAATGGGAAGAGATAAAGTTAAAATAGAGGAGCGCACATTAAGGTTTGTATAACTCTTAAATACACATGTATAAAGAGACCCGCAGCTCAAATTACTCTATTTTATTCACAGATATGGAAACATAATGTAAACCAGATAACTTTTTAGCATAAACGGAATGATAGAAACTTGCATACTTCTTTCATTGATTTTTCATTCTCCAGTACAAAATTAGGCTTCAAGGTTCAAAACTTGGAACCTTCATCTTTCTTAAAATTGTCTTTAAATACAGTATCACAAAATAGTTTCCAGTAATGAAACTGATTCTAACTGCCCTAACTAATTCTAACAGCTTAAACTACTGACTGTTATGGAGGCACATGCCTCAAAAAGGTTCTATTACATTTACATGATTTTGAGAAATAACATAATGATAATTTGAAAACTTCTAATCTATGAGAACAGCTGCTCTTGAAGCGGTTGCTGAATCAACGGCTACTTTTGGTTGAGCCGTTGGGACCTCTTTTGTTGAGTCCATTGAAAATGTCTTGCACTTCTTCCATAGCTCATTTTTAGTTGTCGAGGAATTTTTGAAAATTTGATATTCTATCCTGAACGCCACAATTTGACTGTGTGTAGGTTTTCCTGTAAAGAGAGTCTTCACCATCCATAGCAAATTGAAATGCCTATGCAAGAAGTTAAACATGGTTTCTCCTTTTAAGATCTGTGTCTTTTCGTGCCTATTATCTGCCTTACTTTTTGCTAATGTTAACTGATCTTCATAAAACTTCCATGACATGATATTTCCTTTCTCAGTCCAGCATGAAGGTAAACCTGTTCTGGTTAATTTGTCAAATGATATATCAAACTTCTTTACTGTCTCCTTGATTCCCAGTAACCTTTTCTCTGCAACCTTCCGAAGATCATTCTTAATTATCATCTTATTAACTTCCTAAGCATAAAAATATTTGTCTTGTATTCCAATATCTTCTAACAAACCCGAATTAAATGCCTGAGATGACGTGTAAAAGCAGTTATTATGAATTACAGTTGTCTTCCATGTCACCTCATGACGTCATCGCGGGGGTTCTTGGAGTACAGCAATAGACTTCGGACGGACACCCCCGCAATGCATCCACACCGTTGATCATCATTTACCCGCGGTCAAACGGGTCAACTGCAGGGGTTCATGATTCACTAACTCTTGAGCTTTTCGCACCTCCGCAATTCATCTTCAGAGTTTAATCTTCAAGGCGTGCTGTTTCCGCTTGGAAACTTGCTCGCGGCTAAAATACGAGACTTATAACATACATCCAAATAAAACTTAATGATACACTTTTTGGAAAAACATTTCTTTTTTCTGTGTTATAATATAAAAACATCATACTATAGCATACATTTTTCTGATTTTCTGATTTTTTTGTATTTTATATTTTCAAAATAAAAGAAAAGAAAAAGGATATGCAGATGATCCACAACAGTGCCTATGGGACGGTATTGTGCTCTTTCTTCTTCGAGAAGATCCCGACCTTACAACCTTGTATACAGTTACCTGATGGGGGACCGAGAGAGCCCCGGATGCATCGGTGGGGATGACTGCTGTGTAGAGGATGGGGAGGGGCAGTCGGATGGGTGTTCCGACCAGAGTTCTTCGCCCACTGGGATCAGATGCCATTATACATAGATGACTATCCCTATAGTGGGATGAGTTATTGGGGAGATAAGTAACTAATCTATCATGTGCATTTTAGATTTTGTGACTAGTATTCATGGTACTAATCCTTCTATTTTTTGGAATGCGGATATAGCTCCGGTAAAGCCGACCAGATATATGGGATGACCTGCAGCAGCAGGAGCTACAGGTGCAAGTGGATCAAGGACTGCACAGAACGAGGATATGGCTGCTCTATTGGATGACATCCGTCGTAGATGTGAGGGGTTGTTGACCGGTGTGTCGGAGCATGGTTGGCAGGATTTAGACAACCAGTACATAGAGTTATGTATTGGGCTACCCTCGGAATGGCGAGGTATCATGCGACGCATGGCGATGGCCGGTCAGACTGTGCGTGATCTGCGAGCTGCGGGGGCAGAGCCGTTGGCTCGGGATCCTCCAGAGAGTGATTAGATGTAAGGCAGGTGGTGCCCCCCAGTGTCTATGTAGGGGCAAGTGGTACCCCCCAGTTTTGTAGTGGTGTTGTTGTAACATGCTATGGGCATGTCATATATTTCAGAGTAGATGGACTCTAAAAACACATGTTATATATATGATTTATATGCATTTTGGTGATGGTGTTAAATGTTATTGTCTTGTATGTGATAAATTCCAGTCTAGAACATGATTTGCGATTTGATCTATGTAGTGATTTTGACTTCTAGGTATGTGGTTGAATGTAATGGATCTAAAGTCTCGTGTCAAAATTTTCACTTGTAAATATTGTCTAAATAGGATAGGGTTATGCACACGATAGACTGCATTAAGTTGTAAGACAATAAGCAGGGAATCTAAGTGAACGTGCAGATGGAGGATGTGATGGGAGAGAGTGTCAGCTAGGAGACCACGAACTACATCATATTCGGCCTGATTATTGGTGGTGTTACCAATGCAAACCCCATTTTCAAGAACGAGGGTATGAAAGGGGGTAAAGATGGCCCAGGCGGCTGAGGTGAGATTTCGGGAATAGTGACTTGCTCCATCGGCATAATCAATGTAATGTGTGGACAAAAGGGTCGATGGAATAGCATCACAAGACAAGAAATGGGAGGAAGAGCGGGGACTCATGTTGCGAAGTACATCATAGATATGGATGGTATCATCGGGATTATGGGAAGAGAGGGAACGGTGGAGGAGACGACGGGAGGTTGCAAAGCTACCTAAATCATTAGTCTGGGAAGAAAGGCGCACATAAGGGTCATCAGGGGAAATGACAGAAGAGCAAGTAAAAATATGATCAAAACATGAAGAGCCCAAGAATGGTGCTGAAGGGGGATCAAGCGAAACAGACGGAGTGGATTCAGAGGGGATGTACTCCCGGGGATGGGCGGATGATGATAGGTACAAGAGGGGAGCAGCGGATTCCGACATCTCAACATCAGGGGGAGGGATGTCAATGGTAGCTGGGGGATCCTCAAGTAAATCTGACGCATACTGAGCAAGGATGGGAGAGGCGGATTGGTTTTGTTCAACTTCGTACTCGCGAATGACCTCTAAAGAGGCTCGGTAATGCGTGAGGTGAGGAAAATGGTGAGAATAATTGCCATGGACACCACACAGAGCACAGGGTTTGTTGGTGCGGAGAGTATTTGGGTTCTTGGTTGCGGGTGAGGAAGAAATAGAGGTTTCAGGGGCCATCGATTCAGGAAACGTGACTTTGACCATGGGTTGGATTCGGGGCAACTCAAGACAAGTATGGGTGGAATGACCGATACCATCACACAAGGCGCAAGGCTTGGTGGGTGGAGGGGGAGTAGGGTCGGGTGCGATGGCCTTGTCTTTGGATGCCCCCTTGCGAGTTTTTCTTTTCTTGCCCGAAGCAGTCACGGCATGAGGATGGTCAGGCGGAGAGGCTGGGGGCATGGTAGCGGTAGAAGGAGCGAAGGGGATCGATTGTACGGTTGTCACAGCAATGTATGGTTTAGGGTGGCCCGGAGGGATCTTGGCTGGAGGAGTAAGGTACCATACTGGTATTCCCAAGGTTAAATTAGGGAGGGAAAGGGTGGCCATGATAGGAACCAAATAGACTCCAAGGGGGAGACCAAGGAAAGGTATCTGACCGGCGGAGTAATGGCCCGGAGGGACAGCTCCCGAATGGTGGAGACCTGAGGGAACCGACTCAGTGGGTAGGGAGGTTCCTGAGTGTGAGGGGTATGGGAAGGACCAGGTGGGAGAGGTTTAGACAGCTGAGGTGAAGGGCTAGGAGCAGGTTGCAGTGAACGGGGTTGAGGTTGCTGACTAGCCGAAGCAGGTTGTGGAAGGGTAGCCTGAGATGATTGCATCATGCAAACATTCGCTAAGCTGGGATCCAAGACAAGAGGAGGAGGAGGATTGGGGAAGGTTCCAAGCAAGGAGAATTCTTTGTAGACGCCAAGAGAAACACTGGTCAAAGAATCAATAGTTTGTTTATTGGTGACAGTAGAGATGGTGGACTTAGGGGGGGTCTGAGATTTGGGTTCATGATACGCCAATTGGTCAACGGTGACAATTTTTCCATTATAAGGGAAAAACATCTTGCGGTGGACTGCGGACGAGACGACAGACATGGCATAGGTGTAGCTACGCCCCAAAAGAATGTTGTAGTCAAAAGGGGCGTCTATAACTTCAACGTCGACACAAACAGTCTTGCCGGCGAGGGTGATAGGACAGTTACGAAAAAGACCAATGGGCTGGGAGGCATGGCCATCCCACGCATGGAGGGTGATTGTGGAAGGGGCCAACTCAGGAGATCTGAGTTGTTTCCAAACCGAAGCGGACATTAGATAGGTATATGCCCCCTCATCAATAATACATCGAGCGACATTGGAATTTCAGATTTTGACTGGGATTTGGAAAGCAACCGAAGCAGGAAGGGGAGGATGGTTTGACTGATGGACGTCGAAAATAATTAACTGGTCATCTGCAGGATCTACAGCACCCATGGCAGATAGTAGAGCCTTCTTTTGAGAAGGACATGACTGGAGGAGTTCCAGTGTTGAAATGGCAGCAAGAGATTGTGCCAGATCATCTACTATGTTGTATGAATGGGCAGCCCTACCAGAGGCAGCATTTCGACGTAATGGGCCCTTAGGAATTTTGGTATGAACCTCAACTTTGGGTGGAGGGATTTTTAAGGGACCATTGGGTGTCGACAGAGGCTCTATAGGACCTGAGGATGGGGACTCGGAGACAGACAGAACGGGAGGTGGGGAGTACTGACGAGACCGAGTTTGAAGGTTAAGGTTGACGGTGAGAGGTTGGTCAGATGTCATCATGAGAATCTGGTAATTAGAGGAACCAGAAGGAGAAGGTTGAGTGGTTACCGGGGCGTGAGGGGATTGAGTAGCCACGAAACCTTGTTGAGGGAAAGGATCGGTAAACACAGCAGGTTGAGATGTAGCCGTATGGGGAGGGACAGGAGGAGAAGAGTGTTGTCCCCGCACAGTGGCCTGAGACTCCCACATCTACCTCATTTGTGGTAATAGGGGACAATCGTGAGTGTAATGACCGTAAACACCACACGAACAGGGCTTATTAGTGCGAAGTGGCCTGTCCAGCTTGGGCTGAGAGCCCTATGGCTGGTTGGCAGTGTGAGAGTCAATACTGGAAGGATTGGATCCACGATTACCAAAAGTGGAGGGATTGCCTTTCCTCTTTCTTTGAGAAGGAAGAGGATGAGTTGCACCCTGCTGTGCAAATACTTGCCCTGAAGGGGGTAGTAAGTGCAGTTGCGGGGGTAGAGAAGGCAAAGGAGTGGGAGGTCCGAATGCTGGGGGAGTTGGGACAGTAGGCTATGGGTAGGGATAAGGTGTAGGATGGGCAACATTGAGGTAAGCAGGAGGGTCGGCAAAAGGAGGAGGCATGCCGTATCCTGGATACATGCTACCTAGAGGGGGAAAAGTGTCGGAGGGGCTGGCCCCTCCTGGAGGGAAACCATAGCCCAGAAGAGGTTGAGTAGAGGTATGTGACAGAGCACCGACGATACTGTTGGCAGAATGAGATGCGCCCGAGGTAGTAGGGCCACCAGGCTTCGGAAGGTCAGGAAGAACGGTATAGACGTAACCAGATTGAGCATAGATAAGGTCATATTTCAAGGTAATTTGGAGGTCGGCTTCTTCGGTTTGGGGAAAATGGGATGCGACATCTTTGCTAATGGGAGGTAAGAGAGAGTGAAGGAACCAGTCCATGTAAACCTGATCTTCAAAGGGGGGAGCGCGACACAAGCTCCGTCTTCGTCGCCATTCCTGGACATGAGCGGAAAGACGGGTCGAAGAGGATTGATGAAAAGAGGTCAATAATTCAGTACCAGTGTCGTATCGGAGAGGGAGCTGGAAATAAGATAAAAAGACTTGGGCAATGGTTGCAAAGGTGGTATGGGAAGAGGTGGCTTGATCAACATAACATTTGGAAGCTTCGCCGGTAAGTGTGCATTGGAATAATCGAAGATGAATGGAGTCATCGGTGATAGAGTTGGAGGAGCACCACATGTGGAAAGATCAAATATGGTTAGAGGGATCTTCACTAGCATGGCCTTCGAACTTGGGAATGTCGGAGGGGAGCTTGGTTGGCATAGCAGGCCAATTGACATCATGGCGAATAGGATCATTAATTAGCTGATTGAAGTCGGGGAGACTGAGACTGGCCATATAAGGGAGAAATGGCATAGTCGAGGTAGGTCCCATAGTGGTTCCACTGGAAATGGACCCAGCAGTAGAACTGGGGTTAGGGCTAGGTCCCGAACTAGACATGGTGAAGGTAAGAGGGGGAGAACCCGAACAATCAGAGGAAGAGTCAGAGTGCGGACTCGGGGGAGGACTTACTCGATGATGACGGGAAGGAGGAAGTCGACCAACCGAAAACTGAGGGTGAAGGCCAAGAAGTCTCCAGGACAAATGCCTTGGAGGCACAATGATGATGGGAAGAAGAAAAACCGACAAGGGCAGGGAGAGGAAAAATCAAGTGAGATCAATGTCGAAACAAGGGCAGAGAGGTGCAGTGTCAATTGATTTTAAAGGCTTTTCCAGGCGGTGTTAACCAGGCTCTTCTTCACTTAGGGTGAGTGTGTGGCATGCATTAATTTTAATTTTTTAAACCCAGACGTTTTGAGAGTAAAATAAAAAGTGTGCTGCGTAACTAAAAATAAATCTGCAGTAAATAAGACTAAAAAGAACAGAAAATTAACAGCTACCAATGCATCAATCTAACCCAAAAAGGCGGGGCTCTCAAAACTAGTCTATAAGAGGGAAAAAAAGAAGCAAAGCATGCTAAAAAGAGGCCAATAGATCTAAGGTCGAGAGGGACGGGGATCTAAAGGTGAAATCTGCTGAAAAGTGGTGCAAAGAACATCAAAGAGGTAGAGGCAAGGTTGCTGCTAAAAAGGAGGAGATCAGCTAAAAATATAAGGGACAAGGAGGCAGCCCTAGAAATGAACCCAAAAAAATCTATATGAGGGGATTTGAAAGGGAGAAGAGCTGATCTAAAGGGATCTGAAAATGAGGTATTAGATCTGGAAGCAAAAGGGCTGAAACCCTGGAAATTCAGACTTCTAAAAAAACAAAAACTCTCCCACAAAACGTGGAGGGTACTAGAGCCCTAAGGGGAAATATTGCCACATAGTTGAGTGAAACAGATCATAAACAGGTCTAAACGGGTGGAGACAGAGGCTGGGAAACCCTGACAGAAGCTTCAGACAAACCCAGAAAAAGTGCTGGAAAATTGCAGAAAAAAGTGCAGGTCGCAGGTTCTGACCTGTTTGTTGTCCAGGACACAGATTTAGGGCAGAAAAGTGTGACCTCAAGGCCAGGTTGCACTTTTTGGGCCGATAAGTGCGACCTACAGATCTGGCTCTCTCGGCGGCAGATTTCAGAAAAAAATTTCGTCTCAGCTGCAGTTGATGTCTGTCACCTGCGCAATAAGGCCAGAAACACATGGAAGTTAAAAATTTGACTGTTTAAGGGTTTTAGAGGGGGAAAGCACCATAAAAATAGGAAAAACAGAAAATGGAAAAGAAACCCTAGGGTCTGAAACAGTTGGATATGCAGGAATATATGAAACGACAGCGGTCGCAAAAGAAAACCCGTGTGGAGTCGCCAATTTTTAGTATGAATCTTTCATTGTAAAAGATCACTTTAGCTACGCATAACAAATAGCACTAACATCGATTATGGCTGCAAAATATCTTTAAGTTTGCTGCACAAATCTAGATCTAAGCACAAAAGACATTAAGCAGATAAAATACAATATGGCTCCATGCATCCAATAGACAAGACAAGAACAATGTTTTAAAAGAATTTTATATTATATTAAAGAATGGGGCACCTGAAAGGAAAACAAGAAAGGTGTTTTCCGGTTCTCCTCAACGGATGGGTTCTTGGAAGTCCTCAGTGTTTCAGATCTAAAATTTCTCTCTCTTATTTCTGTAGAAAAACCCAGACAAACATAGAACTCAATGGGAGCTCACAAAGAAAAAATGGAAAATGGTGACCAAGAGTAGATCCAGAGTGATCTATTGCAATGGAGGTGACTAATGAATGGGGAAAACCCTTCTATTTGTAACAAAATATTGGGGTGTTCTAGAACTCGGTGCATGAATAAAATATTATTAATTGAATTCTAGAATCACCCTTTAGGAATATTTTATTATATTTGTTGGAGGGAAAAGGATTTTTGACTTGGGTCAATTCCTTTATTTATAAATAACAAATAAATAAATGATTTATTTATTATTTTAGGGAAATGATGGGGATATAATTAAACAAATAATGGTTTATTTAATTATTTAAAAATGATTTAGTCAAATTTAATTAGGAATAGTATTAAATAGTGATTTAAATAACTTATTCTTAGGAAATAATCAAATAAATAATGATTTATTTAATTGATTTCCTTGTTTTGGGTTAAATATGACCAGGAAATATAGACAAATGTTATTTCACATGGTGAAAGCAATTTTACTTAGGGTAAAATTGGTCTTACATGGTGTACTTGGGTTCATCTAATGATAATAGGTTAGATGACCAAAAAAATGGTGTAACATGGATGAGGAAGATCCTGGTCAGGTTGTTCGGTTCACACATAGAGCCTATTATGATTTATTGTGATAATCAGAGTTGCATCAAACTCTGGGTTAATCCAGTATTTCATGATAGATCTAAACACATTGACATCCGGTATCATCATATCAGAGATTGTGTTCAGCGGAAGATCATGTTACTTTCATATATTCCCACAGAGGATCAGGATGCTGATATCTTGACGAAGGCGCTCACCAGGAGCAAATTCGAATACCACAGAGGCAGGATAGGGGTTGCAGATAATCCTTATCTTGTTGAGAGGGAGTGTTGAGATTGCAACAAGATGATGAGCTTAGTGAAAAGAGTCGCCTTCACTAAGTGGGCCCACAAGCTATTTTTGGCACAAAGTTTATTTTTAGACTATTTCTATTTTTATACATGCCAATTATATTCTATGAGTTGTAGGATGCTATTTATGGATGGTTGGTTAAGTTGGAAAAATAGATGGACTTCTATTTTTAGACATATTAGGTGGAATCTATTTTTATATTTCCAGTCTAAAAATAGATATGTCGAATATTATTAGCTCTTAATAATATTTGGACTATAAAAATTATCTTAATCTCTTGGAGCACTTCAGTTAAGTGCACAATATGTGGCATAAAAGCTGATAGAAGGAATTACGCTATTCCTGAGGGTTAAGTGGAGCTATTTCATGGATACTTCAGTTAGAACTCATGTGACAGAGTTTGGTGGAGTTGATTAAGGAAGTTAGTGGACCTGTATTCAGTTTAACTAATCTAAACGTAGTTGAGCTATTTGTATTCAGTTTAACTAATTGATACAATTAGTGAGAGTGGTGTGAATTAATTATTAATTAATTCACTAATTATAAACTCATAAATCAACTAAAGAATGCATCGCTTAACTTCTCTATATGGACAAGCCATGGGAGACCAAATATGGTGAATAGGTGAAAGAGCAGGTTAAATATCAGTTGTGACTATATAGTTGCTATTTGCAACACACAGATAGGTGGAGAAGCCCATGAGGATTGCGCAGTACAAGCTAGGTGGTTTATGTTATTTAATAAGCCATCCCATAGCATTGATTATGCAATAGAGGCTGGCTATCAAGTGGCAAAAGATTGGAGCATGTGTTTTGCTAGATCTAGCTTGATAGTGTATAGCAATTGGAGGTGGTGCTGAGAGCTTGTGAGGAGCTTTGTACTATGATTATTACATGATATCCATGACATATAATATACAGATAGTTGGGGTTTTCAGCTTTAAGCTTTCCCATTAAATACTGTGTTCATATGTGTGATTATTTGTGGTTTTAATGTGTGCATGCAATTGATTT
Organism: Pinus albicaulis; assembly: GCA_034641835.2. Taxonomy (NCBI): domain Eukaryota; kingdom Viridiplantae; phylum Streptophyta; class Pinopsida; order Pinales; family Pinaceae; genus Pinus; species Pinus albicaulis. Next base: position 22,399 of record JAXQQM020062295.1, read on the forward strand.
TATTTCCGCATGTGATGATCAATGGTAGAAGAGATTCTGTATTGTGAATGAAGATAAAATAGTGTGTGATCAGGAGAATCTCGGTGAATAATATATCAGTTATTCAAATTTCTACATGCCCACATTATGGGGCTCCAACTTTGAAAAGGCATATCTCCTCAACCGTGAGAAGTTATGTGGCGTGCCACTTGCTTTTAGAAATGGCATGACGATTACAATCAGCTAATGATGGCCTCATTAAAAAATTCATCGACTTTTCGATACATTTTCCTCAATTAATGTGGGGCTTCTTTTGGATTCTACTTGGATTGCTATCAATGAAAATCAAATTCCAACTGTAACAGCTCGCAATCAATTCCATTTTCTTTTTTTTTTAAACTTCAATATCATTTTTCGTATCCATAATTTTGGAAATTTTTAATAATTCTAAGATCAAACTATTCATTGCTCAGTTTATTACTGATTAAACCCTTACCTAGGAGGGAGAATTATAATCTCAAGTGGAGAGCCTAGAGAGAACTCTCAGGAAAGCCACCCATTGTGCCCTTGCTCCATTCTTCAGACTAAAGGAAAATAAGTTATCCTGGTCTAGGGGAGGAATCTTTATGGTCAAACAAGCTAAATTACTTGCAAAAGAGTATCTTGTTAGTTTGAATCTGAATTATAAATCTAATCACAAATAATCAGTTTGCCTTGAATGAACAATAATTTATTATCCATGAATGTTGACTAACACAAGTACCCTAGATGAGCTATGGAATGAGTGCTTATCCAATCAACTCAACTTTATTGAAGTGTTAATGATCTGAACTTAGATAGAAATGAAAAATAATACAGATATAACCATAAATATAGAGATGCAGCAGAAACAACACTTCATTTCATTAATATCAAAGAACTGAAATATGCTTACAAACAAAATAGAAATAAACTAGCCCAGGAAATGGTAGCTTATCTATGAGAAGAGATGTGGCAGCTACATGCCTCTAAACTGTGTTACAATGAGGCTCAAAGGCCTATTTTTTATTGATAAGTAATGAAAAACCCTAAACATCCAAAAACCTAACCATGGGAGATGAATCACACAATTTGTGGGCCTTGTTGGGGTAAATTGGTACATCAACTTCCCGAGGTCATAACTTTGGCACACGATCTCTGTTTGAGGTGCACAATACCTTTTTAGAAATATCTATCCGAGGACTACAACTTTTGACTAAAAAAAATATTGAAATAATTCAAGTTTCCCATTTTCCAAAAAAAAAATGTCATTTAGGACCTCAAAATGGCTCCGAAAGTTTAGGACCCGAAAAACTGCCAAAAATAGTAAATTGTGCTACAATTAAGGAAACTAAAAAACTAAAAGAAACAATGGGGGGGTCCAAGTGGAACAAGTAGGTGGCCACCAATATCCACCTGGATCAATCTCCTCCCTTAGGAAGCAATGGTCCCCATTGCGTTGAGTGCCTCCATGAGATGGGGAAACTTCTGCTAAACTTGGTCCCTTGTGAGCCACTTGCCTTGGTGCAGGAAGTGGTCATCTTTGACAACCCGATATAGATGGATATTCTGCTGGCGAGTGTTCTTCATCTGTGTTTCCATAATCTGATCAATTGTGTCTTGTTCCATGCAATCTAGGTTTAACTCTATTGGTGTGAGTTGTTATGCAATGTCGGATGTGTCCAGTAATGGTGCAAAGTATGGTCGAAGGCGGTCCACGTTGAACACTAGGTGGAGGCCAAGGAACCATGGAATGTTGAGATCGAAAGCATTGTCCCCTATAGCCTTGGTGATGGTGTATGGCCCATATCGGAGCGCCTGAAGTTTACGGTGCGGCCCAGCGAGGCGCTCCTTCTACAAATGTAGCCAAACTTTTTCGCCCACTTGGAACTTGTGTGGCACTCGATGCTGATCATGTCACTGATTTTACTTAGCGTTTGATTTGTCTAATATTCCATGGACCTATTGGCAGATGTGTTGCATTCACTCAATGAAGTTGTTAGCCCTATCAATTTCAGACTGGACATGGGCCAAAGCTGCCTGAGTTGCTGCAAATGATATGGCCACTTTAATGGGACATAGTGGCTGGAATCCCAACACTACCTGAAAGGTGTTGTGGCCAATTTAGCTATGGAGAGCTCTATTTTTTTTTTTACTAGAAATAGGGGAGGCTTTCATCCAATGTGCGAGGGTACTTCGAGTTCTACATGCGCAGAATGTGTACCACCATCTGGTTGACGACCTCTATTTGGCCATTAGTTTGGGGGTGGAAAGACATGACTTAGTAAGCTTGGTATCCATCATCGACCAGATACTTAACTAAAATGTACTTAGGAACCTATTTTCCCGGTCTGATATAATGGATTGTAGGATCCCAAAGTGTACCCCACACTCATTCAAATAAGAGCTTAGCAATGGCTTCTGCTGTGATACTTATCTTGTAGGCCGCCAAAATGGCCATCTTATAAAATCTTTCGAAGACCACGAAAACATAATCGTTGCCATGCTTAGTTGAATGGAGGCCCAACATGTAATCCATGGAGATGGATTCCCAGGGTCGACTAGGAGTAGGCAGAGGAGTATACCGGGCCTTGCTTCTTGATGGTCGATTTGGAAATGGCATAAGCAGTGCAAGATCTGAGGCACTTCCCAACATCCTGTCCAAGGTTTGACTAATAAAAATACTTTTGTAGCACTTCCATTATTTTCTCTACTAAAAAGTGTCCAACGACCCGACATTAGTGTGACTACCAAATCATCTTGGCATGCTCGCTTAAAGGAACACATATATATCCTAAATGACACAACAGTGTATCCTAGACGTGAAAATTTAGAACTTGTTTGCATTCTAGGAGTGTCTAGTATGTGTTGTCTAATTCTGGATTTCTCTTGTATAGTTGTGGCCACTCTGAATTCTCGTGCCCACAAGAGTCGAGCACAGTGGTCAACGTCATGACCGACGGTCGGCTAAGGCAGTCTACATCATTATTGGTGTTGCTCTTCTTGTACTTAATGTTCAAGTGACACTATTGTAGGTATGTGGACCATTTCTGATGGTGAATGTTCTACAACTTCCCTTGTGTATGTATGAAGTGTAGGGGACTGTGGTTTGTGTGGATGATCGTTTCCTTCTCCATAATGTAATTCTTACATTTTCAGCAATCCTGCACAATGGAATACATCTCTTTTTCATAGGTGGGATACTTTCAAACTGTGTTTGAAAGTGTATCAGTGTGATATTTCATTGGATGCCCCTGCTGAGTAAGAACTACACCAATAGCTTAGTCGAAAGCATCTGTCTCGATCTAAAATGGTTGTTGCAGGTCTGGTAATGTGAGAATTGGTGTAGTGAAGAGGAACACTTCAAGTCGGAAAATGAATTCTATTGGGATTCATACCAAAATAATTTTGATTTCACTCCACCGTTGGTGACTTACTCAAAGGCCAAGTGATATGAGAGAACTCCAACACGAACCTGCAGTAGAAATTAGCAAGACCCAGAAATTTGTGAAGATATTTTAGAGTGGTTGGGGCTTGTCAATCTCGAATGAATTGTATCTTTTCTGGGTTCACATGCACACCCTTCTCATCAATGATGTACCCCAGATATTGAACCTGGGTCATACCAAAAGTGCATTTCTCCAAATTGGCACATAACTTGTGCTATTGTAGAGTTTGAAGGACTTGTTGAAAATGGAAGAGGTGCTCTTCCCAACTATGGATGAAGATCAGGATGTCATCCAAATACACCACCATGAATGAGTTAGTGAAGGGTTGCAAGATTTCATCCATTAGCCTCATGAATATTGCGGGGAATTTTTCAACCCAAAAGGCATTGCCAACCTTTCGAAAAGACCCTCCTTGGATTTGAAGGCAGTCTTCCACATATCAGAGTGTTCGATTTGTACCTGGTGATACCCGAACTTCAAGTCGATCTTGATGAAATATTTCCCCCCCTTGAGCTAGTCCAAAAGGTCATCAATCCATGGGATTGGATACCTATTTCAGACAATGATCTTTTTCAGCACCCCATAGTCAAGATCAAGTCTCTAGGCCCCATCCTTCTTCTGTACCAACACGATCGGGTTCCCACAGGGTGATGAGCTTGGCCTGATGTTCCCTTTCTACAACAACTCCTAAATCTGCCTCTTGATTTCATCATTCTCCACAATGGAGCGTCGATATATTGCTCCATTGGGCAGCGACACACTTGGGGTCAGATCAATGTAGTGCTTGACTTAACAGTGTAGAGGTACCCCTGTGGGTGAGGTGAACATGTCCCTGTACTCCTCCAAAACCTTGTACATCTACTATTGTCATGTGGAGGAGCCCTATCTGGAGGTTGTGGCCATTATCTTCTTCTTTCCCTGAGGAAGAATCATAAGGAAAAAAAATTTCCCGGCCTAGGAAATGAGCTTACTGCATTTCTTCAAAGTGATCAAAGAGATGGAAGTAGGCATTGCTACCTCAAGCATCATGTACAACCTATTGCCAAAAGTAATAATAACAGTGTGAGGCCTAGACTCACACATAACATGTTGCTTCCACAAGTATGGTTGGCCTAATAATACATCACAAAATTCAAGAGGAGAAACATCACACAGTACCTCATCTGTGAAGAGCTTGATGTTGTAGGGAAGGCGACACTATTGGCTAACGTGGAGATCCCGTCCTAAGTGAAGCCATCCGATGGTGTACGTTTGTAGGTGTGTTGTGGTTATTAGGCCCAACCACTTCACGACGTATGCTGAAATGAGGTTCTTTTGACTTCCCCTATCGAAAATGAACTGTAGTGGAGAACCCTTCACCCACATATGTGAGTGGAAGAGGCGCTCCCCCTCCTATGGATCTTTAGGCCCATCCTTCTGGATCTTAGTGGTGGAAACGGTGGCACTAGGATCTGTGTCAATAATCTGCTTCCCTTTTTCATTCCCCTTGTTTGGTTCTAACTCAGAGTTAGAGCATGCATCTGATTCAAAAGCCTTTAGCTCGGCCAGCAGTGACTGCTTGTCCCAACAATCACTTGTGTTTTGAGTGGGGCTCTTATGGAACTCACACCACTTTCTTGTGTCCTTATTTATCTTCGTGGTGTTTTTCTTTGCTTGCGGCATCTGCAGGTTAATACTAGGACACCATGCCTTGGATTTATCCTTTATTATGCGGTTGGGGGTGCCTTTCCCTTGCTTCAGATTCATAGATCCAAAGTCTCACTTCTTATGTTTAAATTTATTCTCGATCGTGGAAACATATCGGTATGCTACACCAAGAGAGGAGATGTCGAGTAACTCCATTTCCTATTGAATGTATCTATGCAAACAACTACATTACTTAAGCACTAGATGTTTCTCTAAATATTTGATACCCAAATTTGTGCGCAGGGTATGGAATAGATTCGTCATCTTATGCACATCTTGATCCCTTTGTTTCCGCAGCGTAGTCCATCGTATTTACTTGTCCTCATAGCTCCCCATAGGGTAATATTGTTCCTTGATGGAATCTCAGAAATAATTCCAAGTGGGTTATGTTGAAAACAGTGAGGGTTCTCTCTCATCCCTTTGTTCCTAGTAGGTTTCCCACCAATCCTTGACATTGGGGACGACTTTGAGGAGCGAAAAAGTAATCTTTTCCCTATTGGAAAAATCATGAACTGAAAATTATCCTTCCATCAAATTTAACCATCTATCTATGATGTATGCATCTATCTGATTGTCAAATATGGGAATGTCAAAGTTGACTTGTACCTTGAAGGGGTGGCGCCTCCAGAGTGACTGTCGAATGAAGAGGCTTCGCCTGTGGGCATCCGTCGAAGGATCTGGGAAAATTTTTCCATCATCGCATTCCTCTGTCACTTGAGGGCTTCTTCCGACAATATTTTAAAAGGATATCCTACTCCCTCGTCTTTAATTTCTTCTGCCATGGGAGGTCATCGGGGTTTTCAAGGCTGGTCTTGCAAAGGTTCAACCAATTCGAGCCCTAACTCCTTATACCCTGACCTCATTGGGGACACGAAAATAAATACAGAGAAAGATCAAACCACTTTGATACCACTGATACAAAATTAGAGAGGAATGCAACATAATACAAATATAATCCTAAATATAGAGATGTGGCAGAAATAACACTTCATTTCGTTAATATCAAAGAACTGAAATATGCTTACAAACAGAATAGAAATAAACTAGCTTGGGTGATGGTAGATTATTTCTTAGACGAAATGTTGCGGCTACATGCCTCTGAAATGTGTTATAATGAGGCTCAAAGGAAAATTTATTATTGAGAAACAATGGAAAACACTAAACATCCAAAAACCTAACACTAGGAGATGAATCACCAAATCTGTAGGCCCCGTTGGGGTAAATTGGTACATCAACTTCCTGGGGTCATAACTTTGGGATATGATCTCCGTTTGACGTGCATAATAATTTTCTATAAATATATATCCAAGGACTACAACTTTTGATTGCAAACATCAATTAATTATTTTTCCCATTTTCCAAAATAACGTCGTTTAGGGCCTCAAAATGACTTCGGAAGTTCAGGACCCGAAAAACTTCCAAAAATAGTAAATTGTGCTACAGTTAAGGAAACTGAAAAATTGAAAGAAACAATGGTGGGGATCCGAGTGGAACAAGCGGGTGGCCACCAATATCGACCTCGATCATTTAAAAACAAAGTTAGAAAAATGGTCATGATTGTTTTAAACTAGATATTCTCATTACTGTAGTAAATTATCAAGAAGTGGTCCCAAAAAAAATATTCAAGGGTGCCCAAATCTGAAATGTATCACTCAATGAAATAGTTATGCTTGAAACTAAAAAGAAAATTATTTCTTGAAACTAACAAGATTTGAGTGTTAAACTGATGAATGTTACCGTTGTTATGTATTGAAACAACATAAAATTAATGATGAGAAAATGGTGCATAAAATTTCAATTATGTCAAATGCAAGCAATGTCTCATGTCCCAAAATTCAAATATATTGGAAAATTTAGGACACCAAATCATACCAAGTAATATACTTGCAACTGAGAACATGTCTAAATGTTTACACATGGGTGATGATGTATCTTAGAAAAATCCATTAGATCCGGAAATGAAATATTTGTACCATTATTCATATGACTTGGATTTAAAATGTCTCAAAATCCCTTAGTTGATTAGAAGTTTATCACAGTGATAAACTCATTTAACCTTGAAAAATTCCTAGAGATAATATTTTTTGATCATCAACTTATGTTACTCAACAATTTTATGCCAAAGAGAAATATGAAATTCCCAACGTACAATATAGAAGTAAGAAGATATTTTTCAAGGTTACAACAAATTGGTCCAGTGCTTTTTAAGTCATTTTACCTTGTGTGATTCACTGGTACCATAAGAAAATGGGATACATAAAACCAACAAGAGTGAATTTGAACCATAAAATTTTCCCTAACAAGTAATTTGAGGAGTATTGGAATATATTGCATACTTAAGGTGAATTACATGAATTTTTCTGCAAAGTGACTAGCTAATTCAACCCCAAAAACAACACAACAATGATTAAACCCTTGAAACATTTATCTTGCATATAGGAAGAGGCATTAACCACAAGATTTGTCAAATTTCAAAGAATGTTCAATTTGATTTTGTACATCAGGCTATAGTGACAGTACCTCAGACATAACATTGCAACACCTTATGAGTAGCCATAACAATAGGTGACAATGTAATTAGAAGTCACAAAGGCTACCCACAACATGTTGTTTAAATAATAGGTACAAAAAATGAATTATTACTAACTTGCATGAGAGACTAATTCGATGCATAGTCCATCGATGCAAACCCGAATCATTGAGCCACAGGCAGGGGAGCACCAAACCTAAATTCATCAAACCACCATCCTATTTGACTTGCATTTGGACTCGATTGAGGTTAGTAGATTCATGTATATGTAATTAAAAATGACATTCAAAATAATTTATTTCTATATTGTTTCTTTTGTACAAATAATGAACTAATTAGTTTGAATTTGAATGTGTTATATTGTAGTACAAGCTTATGGACACTTACTTTGTGCGACATAACTCACATAGGAGTTCTGGTGGTACTTAGAGTGTCATAATTTGTATATTTTCAGGCTTATTTCGTAGTCCACATTCACATGTGATACGAACTTTGTATATTTTCATAAATGGACAGTTTATGGATGTACATCATGGACATTATTTTAGTTTATGGATGTTCATGTGATATTTGTAATTTGTATATATTTTCATATGGATAGTTGATTGATACATGTATTCACTATTTCGGTTTATGGGTTTGTATTAATCCTGTTTATGGATGCTCATTAATTTTTGAAGTTTATGGATAAGTTAAAATTATTTCCTTAATTCAAATTTTTTTCTATATATTATAACTTTTATTAGTAAAATATATGTTCAGTTTTGATTTCCAGATTCACACACTAAGAAAATATGTGCAATCTTAAGTTATGATGCAAGTCACTTTGATACTTAAAATGAACTAAAATATATCATGTATCAATTTAATATTGAACATGGAAACAATTCCAATCATGTTTCATATTGGCTTGTAGAAAGAGTCTTTTAGTGCAATCAACATGTATGTTATTATAATTCAATTTTAAAAATAAATTATTTGAATTATATATGACACACACATATATATGACATTTTTTTGTGAACCACCCATATATCATTACATGGACAACCTTTTAAGTGTTTCAATCAATTTCTTATCTCAAAGTTCAATTAAAAAACACAAATAGGATTGAAATAAGTTTTATTCAATTTTAAAAGATGTCATGTAAACAACAAATAGGTTTTATTCAACATTTATTTATTTTGAGATTATCTACAAGAGCTTAGTCATAACATGATATAAGTCAATTGTATTGAAATTTAATATATAGGTCAAAAAACAATATATGACAACATTTCTATAATTTTATATAATTCTATCAACTTTCAGAAATTTACAAGTAGTTATCCAAGTATTTCAATCAATTTCTTATGATGGAAATAAGTTTTATTCAATTTTTAAAAACTCAAATATGATTGAAATAAGTTATCTTCAATTTTAAAAAATGTAGAGATGTAAAAGTTACAAATACAAGTTTTATTCAATTTTATTTTGTTTGAGTTTATCTACAAAAGCTTAGTCATAATGCAAGTCGTCAATAATTTTTTTGTGCTTACACTGAAATCAATGCACAATGTTAAACTAATTACCTTGAAATTAATGTACACCACATATCTAGTTACATCAAATCAAAAATCAATGTATTCACTACAATAATTGCATCTAATGCAAGGAATCAAATAGGATGAGAAATCAACATCTACACTAAAATCAATGCATCTAATGCAAACAATCAAATAGGATTAGAAATCAACATCTACACTAAAATCAATGCTTCTAATGTTACAAGTAATCAAATAGGATTAGAAATCAACATCTACACTGAAATCAATGCATCTAGTGCTAGAAATCAAATAGGAATAAGAATCAACATCTACATTGAAATCAATGCATTTGATGCAAGCTCAATCAAACAAGATTAGAAATTAACAGCTTTAATGAAATTAATGCATCTAATGCAAGCAATGAAATAGAATTAGAAATCAATGCATCTAATGCAAGAAATCAAATAGGATTAGAAATCAACATTTGTACACTGAAATCATTACGTCTAGTGCAAGAAATATTCATCTCTTTCTCTCCCCCCTCCATCTATGTCGATATCTCCCTCCATATCTTCATATTTGTCTCTCTATCTCATCCCCCCAGACACACATTCTCTCCCTCTCTCTTCATATCTATCTCTCTCTCCCATCATCCCTATACCTCTCTCTTCTTCCCTCACCCCCCCTTCCATCTATATCTCTATCTCCCTTTGTCTCTCCTTCATCTCTCTATATCACCCCACAAACATACACATTGTTTCTCCATATATATATCTATATCCCCCCCCCCCTCTCCCCCTCCCTCTCCCTCTCCCTCCCTCTTCCCCTTCTCTTCCTCTATATCCCCTTCTATCTCTCTTCCCTCCTACTCTCCTCTCTCCCTCTCTCCATCTCCCTTGTAACTTTATCGCTCTCTCTCTCTCCATCTCCCTTGCCACTCCCTCTCTCTCTCTCTCTTTCTCCACCTTTCTCTCTCTATATGTATTTATTATTACCTCCCTCTCTCTCCCCTTCCAAATCGATATCTCTCTCTCTCCCCCTTCCTCTCAATTCCTCTCTCTCTTCCTTTCTCTCCCACCTCCCTCTGTCTCACCCCCTCATCACTCTCTCTCTCTCTCTCTCTCTCTCTCTCTCTCGTGCTTCGTCCTGCAACACTGTTGACTATATCCCTACCTCTCTCCTTCTCTCGCCCCCTTCTCTCCATCTCTCCAACTTTGTATTTCTATATCACCACCAAACATACACACTCTCTCTCCATCTCTCCCTTGTCACTCCTTCTCTCTCTCTCCATCTCTCCCTTGTCACCCCCTCTCTCTCTCCACCTTTCTCTCTCTATATGTCTTGAACTTCTTCCTTCCCTCTCTTTTCCTACAACTCCATCTCTCAAGCTCCCTCTCTTTCTTGGACACTCTCTCCTCCTCTCGATATCTCCATCTTTGTGTCCCCCCTCTCTCTCTTACCCTTCTCTCCCACTCTCTCTCCTCTATATTTTAAAATTTTTAAAATACACTGACAATTAAAGTATTGTGTTTAAATATTTATTTATTTTGATGCCATACAACAATTTAATTTTTTGTGTATAATAGATATTTAAAATGCAATATTTCAAATGTGTGTTGTACATTCACATGGAGGGAAAATGATAATTTTCTATGGAAATATTATCTTAAATTTTCCAAAATATTAATGTTCAAGCTACCTCCATCAAAGATACATATAGTGCTTCATGTCTTCCAATTGAAACTATTTAGGTTTTATTACTTGGTAGCTTCATGTTATAGTTACTTTAGGATTTCAAAAGTATTATATATTTTATTATTTTGGATTTATAAAAAAAAAAAAAAAAGGTTAAATAAAATTAACATATTGAGTTAGCTTGTATGAATCTTTTTGTGTTAATGACTCTTTTGTTGACACCTACAACGTATATCAACCACATTTATTAATGTGGTTGTGTTAGTTTATATTATAATATACGAACTTTTATATTATATTAAAGTTAAGAATATTATATTAATCCAAAACTAATCAATTCAATAATAACATTAAATATATTAATATTAATTTTTTTATATTAATATCATATTTCATAATTTAATTTAAAAATAATAATAATTTTTTTTTTAATATTTTCAAGTCCCACTAGCACAATCGCTTGAGGATGGGCCTCGTCAGCAAGGTGACGCATGATCAAACCTCACGGGGGTGGTTTGTCATGTGCTAGTGGGAGGATACATGCTAAAAAGTCTAGTCAGCTTAGGGCTGGTGTGGCCCAGGCCGGGTGCGATCCCCGGGTGACTTTGATAGATTACACACCCCTGGGTCATGGCTCCTCAAGTCACGGGTCAAGCCTGGAGCATCACAGACAACTTGACAAACAATATATATATATTAGATGTTAGGACTTCAGAGGCTCAATCGAGGGTTTCGTAAACCCTCGATAGCGCTATGGATCGATCGAGCCTTTATATAAAAAAAATTGAATGATCTAAAATTCAAGCTTTTACCACATTTTAAAATTCCAAATTTTATTGTAATTTTTGTTATCATGCCATGTAGTAACCTTATATATATAAGGTTACTACATGGCATGATAAAAAAAATTATAATAAAATTTGGAATTTTAAAATGTGGTAAAAGCTTGAATTTTAGATCATTCAAATTTTTTTATATAAAGGCTCGATTGAGCTATATAGCTCGATCGATCCTTAGTGCTCGATCGAGGGTTTACGGAACTCTCAATCAAGCTTCTGAAGTCCTAAAATCCACAATTTTAGCACCCCTTTTGCAAAATTTCTTGCAACACCATTTTGTACCCTAGCGGGGTTAGGGAAAAATTTGTTCTTAGCTGGCAGAGTTGTTCATGTTGGATTCATGAAAGAATCCTCTATCCAATGGCATATGAGCCAAACATTTTCGAATTCATATGATATTTTTCATCTAATTTCTTTTAAACATAATGCTTGAAATTTTTTTGAACAATTTTAAAGAGGTTGAATAAAAAATCAATATCATAAAATATACACAACAAAAAAATGCAACAAATACCACTATCTTTTACTAGTCCTCTTCAAAATGGTACTATTGGTTTTCCACCCTTTTTACCCTTTTTTTACCCTATACTAGTGTGCTATGCACTCACCCCATACCATGTAGGCATAGGCTTCTTGTATCATATGAAATTTTCACTTTAGTCCTTACATATGCCTACCCATTTGGTGGTATGTTATGTGGTCCATCCATATGTCATATTCATGTGTGGCTTGCACAATAATAGTAAATTATCTCTCAATTATTACTCTAATGTGATGGATCACCATCTCAAGGAGCCTTTGACCTTAGCCTAGATATGGGACCTCATTAGGTTGTGTAATGCTTAGGTAGCTTCCTTAGATCCATGTGCATGTGGTCTTGATTTAACTCACATTGACCCCTTGGGGTAGCCATCTAGGACATTAATAACTTCATGGATCCATTTTGGGACGCAAAACCCATGATTGGATTCATGGTCACTTAGGATTCCTTGAATTGAGTCCCTAGTTACTCAAGCTATTTTGGAAATACTATTTATAAAGTCAATTTGGGTCAAAATTCTTAAACATAGTTAATGTCTTGACACTACCCATAACATGGATTTCATTGGGGTATCGATGATTATTAATCCACAAGTCATGTAGCAGTGGGTCATTGTGGGACTAAAACACTATACCATTATATCAAATACATTGCATGGAGTCAATAGACACTATATAATGGCTTCATATGACTCAAGTAACCCAACAACTAATTTAACATTTTCTTATTCTTTGAGATACATTTTCTTCCTATTTATACCCTTCAATTCCTCTTTGTAAGAACTCTTCAAGTAGACTGAACTATTATATGTTTGAAAATCCCATTTTATAGGTACACACTCAGATTAATAATTATTTTTCCTCCACCTTTTTCAATACTTTAGGATTTATTGCACCTATCATCTCCAACAACTCTATAGGGACTATTTTGGTTAGCTGGGATCCAACCTTACAAATTTAATTTTTCCATCATAGGGCATCTTCATTAGCATAGTTTCACTTATATATTGGAACTTTCAACCGTAAAACCTCAAGGGTTCTATCATACGTAAGGAAAGGGAGGTATCATTCACTTCAAGGGCACTGTGTCTCTACACATTTTAGTAATCTACAATAGTATATCTAGACTTTATATATATATATATATATATATATATATATATATAAGCTAATCTCCATGTTACTTGAGATGACATGGTGTGGGATCAATTTCATGGTGTGTTTCCCGTGATATATATATGAGGTCTAGTCCATATCAGGGGAAACACACCATGAAATTGATCCCACACCATGTCATCTCAAGTAACATGTAGATCAACTAAAGGAGGAAGATACCCTAGTTGTCATAGGGTCTATCTTTTGGGATCTAAAAAACCCTTATCCTTCTACATTGAGTGTGATGGAGTTAAATATACTAGCTAGTATCCCATGAGTTCTATTTAACAAGATTTGCATGATTGAGGGGTTTTAGAGGACACTTTTTTTTCTCTAAGTGAAGATATGACTAGCCACATCATTAGCATTGGAGGGATTCATCTCCCACATAATATAAAACAATGGAAAAATTTTAAATATGGTTTTTGGTAACCTCTTGTAATCACCTTTAGAATTGGTTGAATCATAGTGGGGTTTCAATTAATTTGGTTTTATTGGTAGAATGATGTCTAGAGATTTCATGAGTGGAGTCCCATGTACTAAAGGCATGGCCTCCAACTAGGAATGGAAGGGATTAGGAGGTTTAGGGAATTCCAAAAAGCATATAAAATGTGTTAAAGGAAGGCAGACACCATCACTTCTCTCTCTCCTCAAAATAGAACCATTATGGAGTACATATATAAAGTGGATGAATATATTCCTCTAGAAGAAGCTACATGGGAAAATGAACAATAACTTTTTTTAAAGAGGAGGGCTATGTTAAGGCCCTAATAAATATTCAATATTAGCTTATGTGTTATATTAGTAGGTCAATTAGAACATTTCATTGTACACGTAGTACTCACGCTTGTGCGTGCACACACACAAAACATGGAGACCTAGTCTTCGGATCGTCATATCTTGTCTTGGGCATTGAATTAATAGTAAAAGGAGGTTTTCCCTTTGAATTGGATTGTATTCATTAATTTTTTATCATTTTCAAGGTGTTTGGATCATAACACATGTAGTAGGGCATGACCCATTTCCAATTGGATAACAAACATGCATACTTCATCTAGGTGATCGAACTTGTGAGTGGACTTAAAACCTATGCGTTGAATTATTGAGGAGGGCAAGCAAGTGATATTGTAGTGCAATTCTCAATAGAATACAAATTTAGTATGGTAAAACAATTGATGTTTTCAATTAGGGTCTTTCCTGCTAAGTGAATGTTGTGTTGTTATCACCCCCACCAATTGATTCCATCAAATAACATGTTATCAGGCCCACCACTTCTGCGAAACAACATGTTGTTCTTCATGAACTAAGTGCACCTCTAAAAAAGAAGAAGAAGAAGCATTTATTGCTGACAGACCTAGGTGCATGTGCTATGTAACTTTGATGAAATATAAACCCTCAAAACACACCATTCATAGGGGATTTTATAATGTGTAATACATTGGTACTACTTTGTAGTAACTCCCATCAAAATGGTTGCCACTTGTTGTGGTCAATAGAAAGCTAATAAAAGGAAAACTACTCTCATACTTGTGGGTGGTTAATTAGGATTGGAAACAAGATGGTAATTATGATATTATTTGTGTGCAAATGATGTCACCAGTGACATGGCAAATCACCAACAACTTTGGTCTATTAAAATACATTCAGGTTTTAAATCCCTAAGCTCTACCTAGCACATGCATTAAAATAAGTGGGAGAAACATAAAAGAGTGATCGATGTTCCTGGGCCATTCATGGAAGAAAGATAAGGTAACATGGAAGAATGCCGATGAACATTTCTATCCAATCCGTGCAACAAATAAAGAAAAGAATCAGCCAAACCTGAAGTGTAAACTGCAACATTGGGCACTGCGGAAAGGAACCGGACAACTCTGTGTCTAGACAAAGGTTCCAGGGAAATTCAATTTAACCTTCCAGCCATCAACCATGGGAGTAGAATTGCGTTAATCAATGGCCTAGAACGCCCTGTTCTGATTTTTCCAGGCTCTGGGGAATGGGTGCATTCATCCTCTTTGGATTTTCTATTAGAGTTACCACGTTATCTGGATCCTCTGATTCTGATGCTGGAGAGATCGCAAGAGGAGTTTCTGTTGTAAAAAAGTTAGACGCTTCCCGCCAAAAGGGAAAACCCTGTGGAGGAAGAGAGTTTCGAACAGAATAATGGACTGGGCTCGAAACTGTCGGCACTGAAGCTTGTGCATTCAAATGTAGCATGCCAGAATTGACACTTGAGGCTGAATTCACAGCTGGAGGTAACATGTCTGCCCATCCCAAGAGAACTGTAGGCACTGTAGCTTGTGCATTCAAAGGTAGCATGCCAGAATTGACCTGTGAGGGCGGATTCACAGCCCCCAAATCACTTTTGGCTTCGTAATCCTTTCTAAGAGGACTAAGGAGGAGACATAGAATAGCTGCAACAAAAGCACCTACTGAAACACCAAAGCATAAATTCACTCCAATAATTGGACGCTCTGACATCTTATAACCCCAATTGAGACCAGAGACCGCATATTGTGCAAAAATAGTCACTTGCAGAAGTAGTATTACTACCATCAGGTGCGCCCATTCATGAGGTTTGTGACTTCCATTTTTGCAGTAGACCTTTCTGAGCTTGACAATGTCCTCTGGTTTCCATCTAATGAGAAGTAAAAGATGATAACAAAGCTGTGGGTGTTGGTAGAGGCACATCAGGGTAAATAGAGCATTTACAATTTGATTACTGACCTCATACCAGGCATCCCTCTGACTCTTTTTAGGCAGGGCCCTATTCAGAAGGCCAACCATAACCAAAACAGAAATAGCTCCAGATACTGCCACGCCAATCCCCCATATCAACAGTGGCAAATTCTTCGGATTTCGCAGCCATTGTTTCCCTGCGTCCTTCAAAACTGCCCACCTGATTTCCCCAACAAAAGGCACTTTAACGCCGTCCTTGAGACCATGGAGAGGCTCCACTGGTGCTCTTTCATTGGCAATTATTTGAATTGTTGCAGAAGTCGAATCACGAAGAACAGTAACGCCTGGTCTTCTGGGAGGCTTAATGAAATATTGGGAAAATGACCTCTTAGGCTTCTTCGGTGCTTGTGCTTTTTCAGAAGACATACCAGAACATGACCCAATTGTCTGTTTATTTAAACTGGGGGATATTTCGGAGAAGGATTTGTGATCACATCACTACCTCCATTTTGAGCAGGCTCCATGATCAACTTATTCAATGAAAACTTGCCAGGACTGTAAGGCTCATCCTCTTACAGAATCCCCTATCTCTGTATTTAGGCACCCAACAAGGCAATGTCATGGAGAAATACCTGCCATTACTTATGGAATTCTATAAACTAGGACTACGTAACAATTGACCAACTTGTTCAATGGTGCCGATATGTTTACCACCTAGGTGTATATAATTTGTTTATTTATATTATATACACCTAAATTATATAAATTTATACATTTATAAACTATTATGATAGAAATATAATATTTTAATAATATATAAAAGAAAGATAAGTATATTAAAAAAAATCATTTTTAAATTTTGTTTTTTGGTTTGCTAAATAGTGTGAGTGGTGAGATGACTCCATGCTTGACTTTTTACTTGAAAAATAGCAATATGGTCCATTTAAGCCATCAAAATCACCTCCCACCAATCAAACCCTTAATATGAGTGGAGTTATGAGTGGAGTTTTCCAGCCAATCAAACCCTTAATATGAGTGGACTTATGAGTGGAGTTTTACCAATGAAGTCTTGAAGTGGTGACCTTCACATTTAAGCCTCAACATTACACCTCATCACCCCCATGGGAAATCTTTAAATTATTAATACTATTATTTTCATTTATTATTTTTGAATATATATATGTGTGTGTGTGTGTGTGTGTGTGAATTTCTATTTAGACTTTTGTGATTGTAAAAAGATTGTAAATATTTATTGTTATTAATGAAACATTATTATTTTTACTTATTATAATTTTTGAAGATACACATGAGTAGTTAGGCTCCGAGTTGACAAGAAATAACTAGAATTAGTTATGGTCCATGAGGGGATAGTGACATAAAAGAGAAAAATACTCAAATACTCTTCAAACAAAGTAGAGAGAAAGTCTTGAAAAACGAGACTCAAAAGAGAGGTCGAACTTCATTGGGATAGGCCTTAAGAAGTCTGAACTAAGCCTCAACAAAAACCTCAACTTTTTATTCAGAAAGCTGAAATATCCTTCAGAAAAAACACAACTCAATTATTCCTTAGAGATAGCCATTAAATCTCTCACTGAACCATTAAAAGGGGGGCTAAAGAACCCAGAATTAGAGAGTGAAAATGTACCATAGATATCTGTTAAAAGGGGTGTCGAAATAGGCCTCAAGGCATGGGCAAAACAGGCCTTAGAGGTGGCTCTTAAACATGCCTCAACTAATCCAAAATAAACCTCAAGGGAGGTCAAAAACCAACCTTAGAAAAGGGGGGATTAGATAATCTGATGTCCTAGCCTCAGGAGCTACTAAAATTCATCAACAAATATGCCTCAGAAGAGGCCAAAAGAGTCTCAAAAAGGTCTACAACCAACCACAAAACAAGCCCCTGTCCAGAGAAAATATCATCACAAATTGATAAGAGAATAAGCCCAAAACACCTCATAAAACTCAACCTCTCGCTCTAAATTAGTGTGACTACATAGGCATCAAAAATCATAGACAAACTTTGCTAATGATGAGCATGAGAATGATATCGTTGGAGGAGAACTGGCCCTTCTATATATATTAAACGAGGGGGGAAACATGCCCAAAAGTTATGGATCCAACCTTAAAATAACTCAAATTTTTATTTTCAAATTCACATTTTATTGAGTCAACGCGAACTCCAAATTTTGAATTATTCTCACAATTAAAAATCATTGACATGATCCTCCTTTGCAAGTTGATTTGGGCTAGTATATTCCTCATTTGGAGGGTTGCTTGATCAACCCAAGACTCACAAAATTTAATCAAATTTTCTTGAATATAAATGCCAATATTTGATAATTCAAGTGGTTTCCTTTAACATTTAATTTGGGCTACCTTGCCCACATGCCCTGTTGAGATTGCAACAAGATGATGAGCTTAGTGAAAAGAGTCGCCTTCACTAAGTGGGCCCGCAAGCTATTTTTGGCACAAAGTCTATTTTCAGACATATGGATCATGTTCTATGAGTTGCAAGATGCTATTTGTGGATGGTTGGTCAAGTCGAGAAAAATAGATGGACTTCTATTTTTAGACATATTGGGCGGAATCTATTTTTAGATTGCCAGTCTAAAAATAGATATGTCGAATATTATTAGCTCTTAATAATATTTGGACTATAAACATTATCTTATTCTCTTGGAGCACTTCAGTTAAGTGCACAGATGTGGCACAGGAGTTGACAGAAGGAATTACGCTATTCCCGAGGGTTAAGTAGAGCTATTGCATGGATACTTCAGTTAGAACTCATGTGAGAGAGTTTGGTGGAGTTGATTGAGGAAGTTAATGGAGTTGTGTTCAGTTTAACTAATCTAAACATAGTTGAGCTATTTGTATCTAGTTTAATTGATTGATACAATTAGTGAGAGTGGTGTGAATTAATTATTAATTAATTCACTAATTATAAACTCATTAATCAACTAAAGAATGCATCAGTTAACTTCAGTGCATGGACAGTTTCAGTGGAGACCAGTGTAGAAATAGGTGAAAGAGTAGGTTAACTATCAGTTGTGATAGATAGGTGGAGAAGCCCATGAGGATTGTGCAGTACAAGCCAGGTGGTTTATCTATTTAATGAAGCCATCCCATAGCATTGAAAACACAATAGAGGCTGGCTATCAAGTGGCAAAATATTGGAGCATGTGTTTTGCTAGATTCAGCTTGATAGTGTGTAGCAATTGGAGGTGGTGTGGAGGAGAGCTCGAGGAGCTTTGTACTATGATTGTTACATGATCTCCATGACATATAATATATAGATAGTTGGGGTTTTCAGCATTAAGCTTTCCCATGAAATACTGTGTTCATATGTGTGATTGTTTATGGTTTTAATGTGCGCATGCGATTGTTTTTATTTCCGCAATTATTGATCAATGGTAGAAGAGATTATGTATTGTGCATGAAGTTAAAATAGTGTGTGATCAGGAGAATATAGGTGAATAATATATCAATTATTCAAATTTCTACATGGTATCAAAGCGATATTGACCATTGGAGCAATTGCAAAACATTGAAGCGGTTAAGTTTTGAGCTGGTGGAATTCGAATTTGCAGTAGTGTTTTCTTGGTGTCGAAGTTGAGATGTCTTTCAATGGATTGCGATTGGAGTATGCCCTTGAGGGAAGATTGAATTATATTGCATGGAAGGACAGGATGGAGGCGGTGTTGGATGACAATGGGTTGAAGGAGTTCATAGATGCAGAAGTTCCAAAACCTACTTCCAGTGATGCTACCATACTTGACGCATGGCAAAATAAGACAGCAAAGTGTCGAAGGATTCTATTGGAAGGTGTGAAGGATCACATAGTGTTCAACCTTCATGGTAAGGCTTCTCCATTCTTGATGTGGAAAGATTTGACAGATTTATTTCAAAGTAAGAGCGACTAGAGGAAGTTGGCGCTCAAGGATAAACTCAGAAACATAAAAATGGAGAAAGGCGACAGTATGCCCAAGTACCTCACGAAGTTCATCCAATGCAGGGATGAGTTGGGAAGTGTGGGGGTTACTGTTGATGACAAGGACTTGGTGAGCTTGGCTCTCCTTGGGCTTCCGAAGAGTTGGCACTCCTATCAGACTCCGTCAAATGGCCTGGGAGAAATTAAGCGGATGGGAGCGACTTTGGTCGCATCTTGTGCAAGAGGAGATAAGGCGAAGTACTGTGGTAATTTCTTCATCAAAGAACTATGATGAAGAGAATTGTGCTTTGGCTTCCAAAGCAAAGAAGGGGAAGAGCAATAAAGCTTCTCAATCCGGTGGGAAAGGCAAGAAGCAGGACATGTCCAAGGTGAAGTGCTTTCATTGTCACCAACACGAACATTACACCACTAATTGTCCACAGAAGAAGAAAAATAAGTAGGTTGCTGGGACTACAGCTGAAGAGGCCTTAGCCTCACAGTTTGAGCTATATTTTTCACTGATCGCATGCTTGGTCTCAAGTATGACGGGTTCAGTGTGGTTTCTTGACAGTGGTGCGTCTTTTCACATGACAAGAGATCGAGATTTGTTTACTAATCTGGATGAGAAAGATCTTGGAGTGCACATTGAGATGGGTGATGATGGTAGATACAAGGCATGCTTGAAAATGCAACAAGATGCGATGGAGCTTAGTGAAAAGAAGTCGCCTTCACTAAGTGGGCCCGCGTGTGTTATTTTTGGTGCAAAGTCTATTTTTAGACATATGGATCATGGTCTATGAGTTGCAGGATGCTATTTATGGATGATTGTCAAGTTGGTAAAAATAGATGGACCTCTATTTTTAGACATTGGGCGGTTTCTATTTTTAGACTGCCGGGCTAAAAATAGAACAGTCAAATATTATTAACCCTTAATAATATTTAGACTACAAACATTATCTTATCCTCTTGGAGCACTTCAGTTTGATGCTTGGATGTGGCACATGCAATTGACAGAAGGAAATACGCTTTTCCTAAGGGTTAGTTGAGCTATTGCATGGTTGACTTCAGTTAGAACTCATGTGGCAGAGTTTGGTGGAGTTGATGAGACAGTTGGTGGAGTTGTGTTTGGTTTAACTTAGTTGAACTAGTTGTATTTAGTCTAACTGACAAATACACTAGTGTTGAGTGGTGTGAATTAATTATTAATTAATTCACTAATTATTAACTCATAAATCAACTAAAGAACACATCAGTTAACTGCAATGCATGGACAGTTCAGTGGAGACCATTGTTAGAGGTGGGTGAAAGGGTGAGTCTACTATCAGTTGTGACTATAGCTGTGCATGAGATTTGCACACACATTGATTGAGATTGCCAATGAGGATTGCGCAGTACAAGCCAATGGGATTCGAACTTGGATCTCATCATTATTCATCTTGGATTGCGCAGTAGAGGCAGGCAGACTTGTGGAGGAGATTTGAACCTGTGACTTGTTCAGATCTGAGCTAGTTTGTGTGTAACTATTGGAGATAGTACTGAGTACTTGTGAGGAGTATTGTACTATGATTTTTACATGTTCTCTATCATTATAATATACAGATAGTTGGGGGTTTTCAGCTGTAAGCTTTCCCCATTACATACTGTGTTATATGTGTGCTTGATTATGTTTTAATGTGTGCATGCGACTGCTTCTATTTCCGAAAATTGATGATCAATTGTAGAAGAGGTTATGTATTATGCATGAAGCTTAAATAGTGTGTAATCAAGATAATCTCGGTGAATAATTCAGCTATTATTCAAATTTCTACATGGTATCAGAGCAAAATTGATCATCGGATCTATTACAGTGATTACATTTTATTTCGGTAGACAGAGTCTGTAAGCGGGCCAGGTAGCCTCTGGATCCATCCTTTCTTTGAAAGGTGATATATCCAGTAAATGCCCCTACAGTCGATCTCTGTGCTAGAAATAATTTGTTCTCACATTAGATTAGAAGCGGTTGAGTTTTGAGCTGGTGGAATTTGAATTTGCAGCAAAGTTTTCTTGGTGTCAAAGTTGAAATTTCTTTCAACGGATTGTGATTGGAGTATGCCCTTGAGGGCAGCTCGAATTATGTTGCATGGAAGGACAGGATGGAGGCGGTGTTAGATGAAAATGGGATGAAGGAGTTCATAGATGCCGAAGTCCCAAAGCCTACTGATGCTGCTCAAGTTGAGGCTTGGAAAAAGAAGATGGAAAAATGTCGAAGGATTCTGTTGGAGGGCGTGAAGGATCACATTGTATCCAGCCTGCATGGAAAAAATTCTCCATACTTGATGTGGAAAGCGTTGACAGATTTATTCCAAAGCAAGAGCGACTAGAGGAAGTTGGCGCTCAAGGATAAACTCAGAAACATAAATATGGAGAAAGGCGACAGTATACCCAAGTACCTCATGAAGTTCACCCAATGCAGGGATGAGCTGGGAAGTGTGGGGGTGACTGTAGATGAGGAGGACTTGGTGGACTTGGCTCTCCTTGGTCTTCCGAAGAGTTGGAATTCCTATCAGGACTCTGTCAATGGTCGGGAGAAATTTCCAGGATGGGAGCGACTTTGGTCGGATCTTATGCAAGAGGAGATAAGGCGGAGTACCAGGGACGGATCTTCATCAAAGGCATCTGATGAAGAAAATTGCGCTTTGGCTGCCAAAGCAAAGAAGGGGAAGAGCAAGAAAGCTTCTCAGTCTGGTGTGAAAGGCAAGAAGCAAGACATGTCCAAGGTGAAGTGTTTTCACTGTCACCAGCACGGACATTATGCCACAAATTGTCCGCAGAAGAAGAAAAATAAGAAGGCTGCTGGATCTGCAGCGGGAGAGGCATTGGCTTCTCAATTCGAACTGGATTTTTCACTAATCGCATGCTTGGTTTCAAGTGTGATGGGATCAGTATGGTTCTTGGACAGTGGTGCGTCATTTCACATGATAGGAGATCGAGATCTGTTTTCAGATCTGGAGGAAAAAGATCTTGGAGTGCACATCGAGATGGGCGATGATGGTAGATACAGTGCGACCGGTATCGGTACCATTTCCTTTGAGAGGGAGTCTGGTAAACCCTTCATATTAAAGGAAGTGATGCATGTTCCAGGATTGAAGAAGAATCTTATCTCTATGGCGATGTTAGAAGACAAGGGATATGATGTTGTCTTTAGCGAGGGAAAGGCTTTCCTGCGCAGTAAGGCAACTGGTGAGACCCGAAGGATAGGGGTTCGAGTTAAGAACCTTTATCAATTGCAGGTAGATGGCTGTGCAGCAATGGCAGGCAAGGCAGAAGGAGTGGTGAGCCGGGATGATGGCGAGTTGTGGCACTAGAGATTGGGCCACCTTCACCATGGAGCTTTGAAGATACTGCAGTAGATTTCTACTGGGCTTCCTAAGGGTACTCTTGCGTAGTCAGATCAGTGCAAGGGATGTACCTTGGGAAAATTTGTGAAAGCCACCTTTCACGAGAAGGATATTCGTGCCACGATGATCCTTGAGAGAATTCACACAGACGTGTGTGGACCTTTCTCAGTAGCTTCGACAGCAAAGCATAGGTACTATGTGATATTTGTTGATGATTTTTCTCGTAAGTGCTGGATCTTCTTCATGCAGAAGAAGAGCGAGACATACTCAAAGTTCTGTGAGTTCAAGGCACTGGTTGAGAAAGAATCGGGGAAGCAAGTGAAGGCTCTTAGGAACGACAATGGTGGTGAATTCATCTCTGGCAAATTCAAGGACTTTTGCAGCGCAGAAGGAATTCGAAGAGATCTCATAGCACCTCATAACCCACAGCAGAATGGGGTTGCTGAGCGGAAGAACAGAACGATCGTGGGTGCTGCACGGGCGATGTTGCATGATCAGGGCCTTCCCATTCACTTGTGGGCGGAGGCATGCAATACTGCAGTATATGTGCAGAACCGTTGTCCTCACAAGATACTTGGCATGAGTACACCCGACGCAGGCGTTTCTCGGTAAGAGGCTTGATATTTCCCATTTGAGGATTTTTGGTTCACCTGTCTACTTGCATGTGACGAAGGATGCCAGAAAGAAGCTAGATCCAACCGCAGAGGTTGGGATATTTGTGGGGTACACTGATACGCCCCACAACTATCGTGTGTATTTGCTAGACAGTCGCAAGACTGTTGTGTGACGGGATATCAAATTTCAGGAGGAGAAATCCATGCAGTGTTCGCTTAAGAGGGAGCCACACTTGCATGCAGATGAGGAGCTATTAGTTCCTAAGGATGAGCTTCAAGATGTGGATCAGCCACATGAGGAAGCTCATGGAGTGGAAGAGACCACTCATGCAGCGCCAACCATCAGAGGGCGCAAGCACACTACAGAAGCTGAGCGACTGGCTCAAGATGCAGAGAAGGTTGTAGGACCACCTACAAATACGCCGCAAACAAAGACAACATCGGGATCGCTACACCGGATACATGGCTCTTGTGAGAAAGTGTATCGTGACAGAGCCATCCTCTTTCGAGGAAGCTGTGGAGGATCCCGCATGGGTAGATGCCATGGTGGAAGAGTATGATTCGATTGTCAGAAACAGTGCATGGGAGATTGTCCCAAGGCCGGAGGGGGATTCAGTGGTGGGTTCAAGATGGATCTACAAATTGAAGCAGGCAGCTGACGGGAGTGTGGAGAAGTACAAGGCAAGATTTGTTGCCCGAGGCTTTTCACAGATAGAGGGGATCGAGACATGAGGAGACTCTGCACTCGTCGCAAGGTATTCTTCCATACGGACGATTCTTGCTCTCTCGCCGCGTATGGGGTGGTACATTCATTAGATGGATGTGAAGATCGTGTTCCTCAAATTCATTGAGGAGGAGTTGTACATAGAGCAGCCCGAAGGTTTCGAGATCTTCAGCAGCGAGTCGCATGTGTGCAGGCTCAAGAGAGTGCTGTATGGGTTGAAACAAGCACCTCGTGCTTGGTACACACGGATGGAAAGTTATTTCATCGGACTTGGATTCTCCAAGAGTGAGGCGGATCGTAACCTATACTAGATTGTGGTGGAGGGTAAGTTGCTGATCATTGTACTTTATGCAGATGATTTTATTTTGACAGGTGATGAATTGTTGATACACTCATGCAAGTCTGATCTTGTAAAGGAGTTTGAGATGAAGGACTTGGGCCTCCTTCATTATTTCCTGGGATTGGAGATTTGGCAGCGCAGTGGTGGAATATTTGTTTCTTAGGGTAAGTATGCCCAGGAGATACTGGAGAAGTTCAAGATGCATGAATGCAATCCTGTTGATACTCCTCTTCCTGGAGGTTGGAGGAAGGAGGATGCTACTTCGGCCGAGGTAGTGGATGCCACTGTCTATCGACAGTTGGTGGGGTTTCTTATGTATTTGGTCAATACACGACCCGATATATGCGATGCTGTTAACCAGCTTTCACAAGCTATGGTTAATCCTACCAAGCTCTTCTGGAAGGCAGGAAATCATGTATTGCGTTATCTTAGAGGCACATCGGGATATGGCTTGTGGTACAGATAGGAGGATGAGGTGAAGCTATGTGGCTTCACGGATACAGATTGGGCAGGGAGCCCAACGGACAGAAAGAGCACATCTAGAGGGATCTTCAGTATCGGGTCGACAATAGTTTCTTGGTACAGCTGGAAGCAGAGATTCGTGGCACTCACCTGCCAGAGGCCGAGTATACATGGCAGCAAGCCTGGCTGCATGCGAGGCTATTTGGATGAGGAAGATCCTCGCAGGTTTGTTCAGGTTGCATTTGGAGCCTACAGTGATCTACTATGATAACCAGAGCCGCATCAAGCTCTTGGCTAATCCAGTATTTCATGATAGGTCCAAACACATCGACATCAAGTACCATCATATCAGAGATTGTGTTCATCGGAGAATCATGATGCTTTCATATGTTCCCACGGAGGATCAGGATGCCAACATCCCGACGAAGGCGCTCACCAGGAGCAAGTTCGAATTCCACAGAGGTAGGATAGGGGTTGCAGATAATCCATATCTTGTTGAGAGGGAGTGTTGAAAATGGAACAAGATGATGGAGCTTAGTGAAAATAAGTCGCCTTCACTAAGTGGGCCCGCAGCTATTTTTGGCGCAAAGTCTATTTTTAGACTATGTCTATTTTTAGACATATGGATCACGGTCTATGAGTTGCAGGATGCTATTTATGGATGATTGGTCAAGTTGGTAAAAATAGATGGACCTCTATTTTTAGATATCAAGCACCTATTTTTAGATCGCGTCTAAAAATACCGAATATTAGCTCTTAATAATATTTGGACTCTAAACATTATCTTATCCTCTTGGAGCACTTCAGTTTGATGCCTGGATGTGGCACATGCAGCTGACAGAAGGAATTACGCTATTCCTAGGGTTTAGTGGAGCTATTGCATGGTTGACTTTAGTTAGAACTCATGTGACAGAGTTTGGTGGAGTTGATGAGACAGTTAATGGAGTTGTGTTCAGTTTAACTTAGTTGAGCTAGTTGTATCTAGTCTAACTGATTAATACAATTAGTGAGAGTGGTGTGAATTAATTATAAATTAATTCACTAATTATTAACTCATAAATCAACTAAAGAACACATCAAGCATCCCTGCATGGACAAGCCTGGAGACTCGTTGTTAGAGGTGGGGTGAAAGGGTGAGTCTACTATCAAACTGTGACTATAGCTGTGCATGAGATTCGTACACACATTGATGGAGATTTCAATGAGGATTGCGTTAAAGATAAGACGAAGGGGATCTTGAACTTGGATAGCATCATTATTCATCTTGATCGCTGCAAGAAAGGCAAGTGACAAAGGGAGGAGATTTGAACCCGTGACTGTCTACAGATCCGAGCTATGTGTGTAACTGTTTGGAGATAGTACCGGAAAGTACTTGTGAGGAGTTTGTACTATGTATTGTTACATGTTATATATCATTATAATATACATATAGTTGGGGGTTTTCAACTGTAAGCTTTTCCCATTACATACTATGTTATATGTGTGCTTGATTATGTTTTAATGTGCGCATGTGACTGCTTCTAATTCCGCAAATTGATGATCAATGGTAGAAGAGATTATGTATTATGCATGAAGCTCAAATAGTGTGTAATCGGGATAATCTCGGTGAATAACTCATCTATTATTCAAATTTCTTATAATGGGGTAAACATTCGTACCATTTCCTTTGAGAGGGAGTCCGGTAAACCCTTCGTATTGAAGGAAGTGATGCATGTTCCAGGATTGAAGAAGAATCTTATCTCTGTGGCGATGTTAGAAGACAAGGGATATGATGTTTTCTTTAGCGAGGGAAAGGCTTTCCTGTGCAGTAAGGCAACTGGTGAGACCCGGAGGATAGGGGTTCGAGTTAAGAACCTTTATCAATTGTAGGTAGATGGTTGCGCAGCAATGGCAGGCAAGGCAGAAGGAGTGGTGAGCCGGGATGATGGCAAGTTGTGGCACCAGAGATTGG
Source organism: Pinus albicaulis (assembly GCA_034641835.2). NCBI lineage: Eukaryota > Viridiplantae > Streptophyta > Pinopsida > Pinales > Pinaceae > Pinus > Pinus albicaulis. The sequence continues at coordinate 49,888 of JAXQQM020062295.1, forward strand.
GCCACCTTCACCATGGAGCTTTGAAGATACTGCAACAAATTTCTACTGGGCTTCCTAAAGGCACTCTTGCGCAGTCAGATCAGTGCAAGGGGTGTACCTTGGGAAAATTTGTGAAAGCCACCTTTCACGAGAAGGATAGTCGTGCCACGACGATCCTTGAGAGAATTCACACAAACATGTGTGGACCTTTCTCAGTAGCTTCGACAGCAAAGCACAGGTATTATGTGATATTTGTTGATGATTTTTCTCATAAGTGTTGGATCTTCTTCATGCAGAAGAAGAGCGAGACATACTCAAAGTTCTGTGAGTTCAAGGCGCTGGTTGAGAAAGAATCAGGGAAGCAGGTGAAGGCTCTTAGGAGCGACAATGGTGGTGAATTCATCTTTGGCGAATTCAAGGACTTTTGCAGCGCAGAAGGAATTTGAAGAGAGCTCATAACACCTCATAACCCACAGCAGAACGTGGTTGCTGAGCGGAAGAACATAACGATCGTGGGTGCTGCACGGGCGATGTTGCATGATCAGGGCCTTCCCATTCACTTGTGGGCGGAGGCATGCAATACTGTAGTATATGTGCAGAACCGTTGTCCTCACAAGATACTTGGCATGAGTACACCCGAGGAGGTGTTTTCTGGTAAGAAGCCTGATATTTCCCATTTGAGGATTTTTGGTTCACCTGTTTACATTCATGTGACGAAGGATGCCAGGAAGAAGCTGGAGCCGACCGCAGAGGTTGGGATATTTTTGGGGTACACTGATACGCCCCACAACTATTGTGTGTATTTTCCAGACAGTTGCAAGACTGTTGTGCGACGGGATATCAAATTTCAGGAGGAGAAAGCCATGAAGTGTTCGCTTGAGAGGGAGCCACACTTGCATGCAGATGAGGAGCTATTAGTTCCTAAGGATGAGTCTCTAGATGTGGATCAGCCACAAAAGGAGGTTCATGGAGTGGAAGAGACCACTCAAGCAGCACTAACCATCAGAAGGCGGAAGCGCACTACAGAAGCTGAGCGACTGGCTCAAGATGCAGAGAAGTTTGTAGGAGCACCTACATCACAACGCAGACAGAGACAGTCACCTGATCGGTATACTGGATACATGGCTCTTATCAGCAAGTGTATCGTGACAGAGGCATCCTCTTTCGAGGAAGCTGTGGAGAATCCCACATGGGTAGATGCCATGGTGGAAGAGTATGATTCGGTTTTCAGAAACAGTGCATGGGAGATTGTCCCAAGGCCGGAGGGGAAATCGGTGGTGGGTTCAAGATGGATCTAAAAAGTGAAGCAAGTAGCTGACGGGAGTGTGGAGAAGTACAAGGCAAGATTTTTTTCCCGAGGCTTTTCACAGATTGAGGGGATCGATTACCTTTGCACCTGTCGCAAGGTATTCTTCCATACGGACGATTCTTGCTCTCTCAGCGCAGATGGGGTGGCACATTCATCAGATGGAAGTGAAGACTACGTTCCTCAACGGAGTCATTGAGGAGGAGGTGTACATAGAGCAGCCCAAAGGTTTTGACATCTTCAGCAGCGAGTCACATGTGTGCAGGCTCAAGAGAGAGATGTATGGGTTGAAACAAGCACCTCATGCTTGGTACACACAGATAGATAGTTATTTCACCGGAATTGGATTCTCCAAGAGTGAGGTGGATCCTAACCTATACCAAATTGTGGTGGAGGGTAAGTTTTTGATCATTGTACTTTATGTAGATGATTTGATTTTGACAGGTGATGAGCTGTTGATACACTCATGCAAAGATGATCTTGCAAAAGAGTTTGAGATGAAGGACTTGGGCCTCCTTCATTATTTCCTGGGATTGGAAATTTGGCAGCGTAGTGATGGACTGTTTTTTTCTCAAGGCAAGTATGCCCGGGAGATACTGGAGAAGTTCAACATGCATGGCTGCAAGCCTGTTGATACTCCTCTTCCTGGTGGATGGAGGAAGGAGGATGCTACTTCGGTGGAGGTAGTGGATGCCACTGTTTATCAACATTTGGTGGGGTCACTTATGTATCTGGTCAATACAAGACCCGACATATGCTATGCTGTGAACCAGCTTTTACAAGCTATGGTTAAGCCTACCAAGCTCTTCTGGAAGGCAGGCAAGCATGTATTGAGATATCTCAGAGGCACATCGGGATATGGATTATGGTACAGACAATCGGATGAGGTGAGGCTATGTGGCTTCACAGATGCAGATTGGGCAGGGAGCCCAACGGACAGAAAGAGCACATCTAGAGGGATTTTCAGTATCAGGTCGACAACAGTTTCTTGGTACAGCAGGAAGCAGAGATCCGTGGCACTCAGTTCAGCAAAGGCCGAGTATATGGCAACAATTTTGGCTGCATGCGAGGCTATATGGATTGTTAGTATGAATCTTTCGTCATAAAAGATCACTTTAGCTACGCATAAAAAATAGCCATAACATCGATTATGGCTGCAAAATATCTTTAAGTCTGCTGCACAAATCCAGATCTAAGCACAAAAGACATTAAGTAGATAAAATACAATATGGCTCCATGCATCTAATAGAAAAGATAAGAACAATGTATTTAAAAGAATTTTATATTATATTAAAGAATGGGGAACCTGAGAGGAAACCAAGAAAGGTGTTTTCCAGTTCTCCTCAATGGGATGGGTTCTTGGAAGTCCTCAGTGTTTCAGATCTAAAATTCCTCTCTCTTATTGGTGTAGAAAAACCCAGACAAACATAGAACTCAATGGGAGCTCACAAAGCAAAAATGGAAAATCGTGACCAAGAGTAGATCCAGAGTGATCTAATGCAATGGAGGTGACTAATGAATGGGGAAAACCCTTCTATTTATAACAAAATATT
>JAXQQM020058503.1:0-43278 GCA_034641835.2 Pinus albicaulis
AATTTCTTTGTTTTTGGGTTAAACATGACTGGGAATAACAATTAAATTATGGTTTAATTAATTATTCCATGAGGAAAATTAAACAAAATAGGTTCGTTTAATATTTCTTTTTGGGGTTTCTTGTTTAGACCATAAACAACCTAATAAATGTGGTTTATTAAGTTATTTTACATAGTGAAAGCAATTTTACTTAGCGTAAAATTGGTCTTACATGGTGTACTTGGGTCCATCTAATGATAATAGGTTAGATGACCAAAAAAGGGTTTAACAAGAAGGTAATGCACGATTTCCATAAAGGTGACTGTGGTGGTCACCTGTTTTGGAAAACTGCAGCGAACAAGGTATTGAGAGCCGGGTATTATTGGCCCACATTATTTTCTGATTTATATAAAACAGTGATGAATTGTCATGAATGTCAAATTTTCCAAGGGCTGAAGAAATTGCTTCCACTTCCTTTGAAACCTGTTTCAGTGAACGTGCCCTTTCAGTAGTGGGGGCTCGATTTTATAGGAGAAATACACCTCGCGTCCTCAGCACAACATCGATGGATATTGACTGGGATAGATTACTTTACAAAATTGATCGAGGCCATCCCTGCCAGAAAAGCGACTAACATAGTAATTATTCAATTCCTGGAATCAAATATTTCATCCCGTTTTGCTTGCCCATGTAAAATTGTGACAGATAAAGCAGCCGTGTTCATATCAAAGAAAATTATTGATTTCTATTATAAATACAACATCATGCTGGGCCATTCAACAACATATTATCCACAAGGCAATGGCCTAACAGAGTCATCCAAAAAGTTGCTGATGAATATAATAAAGAAAATGTTGGAGGCAAACAAAAGAAATTGGCACCGGAAGCTTATCAACACACTGTGGGCAGACAGAGTTAGCAGTAAAAAATCAATAGGTATGTCACCTTTTGAGATGGTTTATGGTACTGATGCCATATTTCCTACTTCTCTTACAGTTCCAGTTATGAGATTATTACAAGAAGTTGGCAGCGAAGATGATGACAACCAGCGAAGGATCAACCGGATGATCCACCTTCAACAAACAAGAGAAGAAGTGTCACAGAAAGCGAGCCAGTTGCTGGACAAGATTAAAAAGATCTATGACAGGAAGACTAAAGCAGAAAAGTTTCAGTTGGATGATTTAGTGTTGAGATGGGATGCAAGAAATGAAGACAAAGGGAAGCACGGTAAATTTGACAACCTTTGGAAGGGACCATACAGAATTACAACATACAGGGGTCAGAATTCCTTCTTGCTTTTAGAAATGGATGGCCAGGATTGCCCTAGAGGAGCAGTAAATGGTAGGCTATTGAAGCACTACCATTGTTGAAAACATGGATCAGAAATCTATCTCATCATCATTCTATATACCATTTTATTTTTCTAAAAGAAAAGTTCAAGATTCACAATCATTCAAGTTTGGGGCCCGATGTGAAGGCTATAAAACTTGGATGATATGTGTATATTTTGGTTTTATTTTAGTTTTCAATCTTAGTCTAGAGACAGAGTCAGTTTTCATTTGTGTCAGTTTTCAACATTTTTGACTCCATGCCCAATGGATAAGGCTACTTGGTCTACAGTGTTCTTGGCACCTCCAAGGAGCTACCATTCCCATTGGAGCCAATGTTAGTGTCAGTCTAGTCATACTGCCATCAGTGATCAAAAATTCTCTTTTGCATTTTCATATTAGGTGTCTCATACCGAATAAATTTCACCATTCCATTAGGTCATGGATTCATTGATGGTAGTAATTTTTCATCAGTTTTCCCTCATGTGAAACTTGCTGATTTTCCTCTCTATGGTCTTCAGTCATTATTCACTTTCATTCTTAAAATCATATTAGTAGGTCATAGGATGGGTCTCACTATTTTCTAGGGTCTCACCATGGTCAAATTAATGAGTCAAATGTCAATAAATATCAGCAAGGTCATCATGTGTAATAAGTCACAATTCAGAAGCTGTTATCTCCACAAAGTGATGTCCCTGCCTTCAGAGATTTTTCTGTAGCATGTTCAACCCCAAATCATCTTCCAAGTAGATCCATCAGAAAGAACCCGTAAATAGATTTCCAACGGTATACCACACTCTCAAAACTGACTTCTGGATTGAAATTTATGCTTAAGTGAAATAAAAGCCCTCTATATCCTAATCCTTCCCCTTTTCCCATTTTTTCCCTTAAACTTTGTTTAATTAAAGTTTTATATCCATTTAAAATTCCCTTTTCCCCTTTCTAATTATAAATTCGCATTATAATCATTTTAACACATATGCGATTTATGCTAAACCACTTCCCCTCCATACTCCTTTGGAACTTTATAATAAACAATATTAAAAAATTTATTATAAAGTCCTATCTGCAACCACTTCCCCACCATGCTTATGATAAAACTTTATAATATAAAGTTTAAAGTTTTATTATTATAAGTCACAATCGAAAGGTTTGCATTCCGATCAGCCCATCGTAAATGTTATATATGTGCTTCGATCGCTCTGATCCTCCAATCGCACCCCTCCTCCGATTGATCAATCGCAAGTCCTCCCTCTGATTTCTCCAATGCTCCGATTACGTTTCCTCTCCGATTGATCGCAACATTCTCATCGCACTCTCAATCGTGCCTGCTCCTCTGATCGCATCACAAATTTTGTTCTCCCGATGCAATTACCCTCACTCCCCTCTGATATTGCGATTGCGATTGACCCCTCGGGCCCACCATAAAATATCCGCCAAATCACTCCGATTGATCGCTTGTCGCAATCGGCGATTATTCATGCGATTACCCCCCACTCTATCCTGATTTCGATTGGTCGGCCCCACCATACAATACTTCCGCCTATTCATAAATAAAATTCCTTGTCCTTTTTAATCCGAAACTTTGGTTATATTGATTTATACAAAGGCCTTTCTCCCCAATCGCATCGGAAGTTTAATTTCATATATATTGTCCCGCTCCCCGATCCCGATTACGATTATGTGGGCTCCATCTCCCCTGCTCCGATCCCCGATTCTGATCACATCGCAATTTTTATATTCCACGTTTTAAACCGCTCCCCATCTCTAATGCGATTGTGATTGGTTGGCCCCACCATAGTTCATTCCACCTTTTTCCAATTTAAATGGGTTTTCTCTTTGGTTAGTGTGATAAATCGATGTTTCAAATATTTCAATCGCATCGCATTATTTCTTTCTACCACGGCACTTTGCTTGGCTTCCTGCCTCCAATTGCGATTGTAATGCGATTCCCCTTCCCACCCCTTCCGATTCCGATTGCGATGTGGGTCCCACCTCTTTTCCTCCACTCCTATCCATGTAAAAATTAATATTTCCCTTCACTAAGGTGTAATTTCATATTTTATTGAAAAAGTCAGTTTATTCAAAAGAAATAGTGGAAAGCAAAGGAAATAGTTGGCTAGCCGAGAGCTTAAAATAAAATGAAGATGGTTACAATAGCAGCAAAATAGGAAATTTTTTCATCGGATTACCTATTTTCTTTCATACAGCCTAATAGTAAAATCTCCAAGTGGTCAAATGCAATGATGTCTCTTATTTTCAGGGGCAAATTGTTGTATTTCTTTACTATGATTGTATTTCAGTTCTTCAGCTGTTAGAAAAGCTCCCTTTTCTATGGATCTATGTTCCCACATTTCAGCCTATTTAATGTAATTATAAATCATTTGTAAGGAAAAAAAAAAGAGTAATCAGTAACTCAGAAAGTAGGGGAAAGGTGTGGAAGAACATATTTGCGCTACCTTGTACAGTTTGACATGAATTAATAAGAGATGCAGCTCTGATTTGTGGGATTCATGTGGTATGAGATTTAGCATTTGTTTTTCTCCTTTGTTTCATATGTGAATTGTTATGTGTTCCATTCATCCATAAACATTTCCTTTTGAATGTTTTCAAGATAGAAAGGTAGAATCCATCTCTATATGCTCTGCCTTGGGAAATCATTCATGCTCTGTGTTTTTCTTCTGTCTGAAAAGGATCCATTTGCTGTGTCCTTTTCAGCTCCACACCAGTCTTTCCATCCCATCCCTTATTAAATTTTAATTGCTAATTTTCCTACCTATCTTGCCCCATGAAATACCCTGTGTCGTGATTTAATTCCTAGTTTCAACTGTCCCTTTATATCCCACACATCCCTGAAATTAATTCATTCACTCATTTTATTAAAACATTTTATCCCTATCATTTTATCTAGCCTAATATCAGTCCATTTATTGTGTTCCTTTGAATATTCTTTTATGGAGAGAGCCCTCTCCTGTCCTTGTAGGGCTAGCTACAAGGCTGAGTGTGGTTTAGTTGTTACCCTGATTTTCCTTTTGCAGCCTGGGGTCCAATTCAGGTGATAACATCTCTGGTGACCATACTGAGGAATAGTTCAAGATTGTTTATTTGTTAGTTTTATTTGTTTTATAAACTACAAACGGAGCCTGAAGTTATGCCAGGTAGCCTTCGAACTGCACATTGCTTTGCAAGTGCATAAATAGATAAATGTTGCTTCAGTCAATCTCCGGTCTATTTTTATAAACATAACATCTGACTTGCTAGATTTGCTCCAGTATATCAAATAATTCCAGACTTTTGAAAGATGATGTTCAGATTTTTCTAGGCTGCAAAATAAGATTTTTGTAGAATAGAAATTTGACCACACTGGCTTCAAGAAGATACACCGGGGCTAATCCAGATCCAAATCCTCCCCCTGTGTTTGAAAATCCAAATCTTAGCCCAAGAATTGTCAGAAGACAAGAAGGATCATTAAGCCCCAGACCCGTTTTCAGGTCCTATACTTGGCCAAGTGAATGGTTTTTTCTAGAGGATCTTTTCTTTGATGAGAATTTTGAGCTTTATTTATTTAGGAATAAGTCTGAAAATGACATTGATGATACAGTTTTAGATCCTGATTTCCTTGTAGATATTGAAGTCCAAAGAGAAAATACCTCCATTGACGAGTACATTTTGAATTATTTTCAGTCCATCACTATAACTAATATCCCTGAGCCTTCAGAATCATGAAGAACAACATTTCCCCCTCCCAATTCATCAACATTCCCATCATTCAATTCTCAATTATCTTCTCCTACATTAACACCTCCCTCAAATCCTACAAATCTTGTCGTAAATCCACCCAGAGTTATGGCTGCCAGGTATGCACCCCTGGCCTTACCCCAGGACCTCGATGATATGCTGGCTGACTATCAAAGTAAAATTCCTATTTTTGATGCCACTCAAAGCATCACGGCTCAAAAACATGTTGATAAAATTAATGAATTTTTTGATTTGCATGAGGTAGAAGCAGAGAATGTATCGACAAGGCTGTTTGTACAAAGTTTCGTAGGCGAATTCAGAAAGTGGTTTAAAGCCCTACCGCCAGGCACAATTCACACTTTGCAGGAGTTGCACACTTAGTTCCTGGACCAATGGGAGTTAAAAAAGAACCCACTTCAAATTCTGTCTGAATATGAGAACATTAAAAGAAATGTGGGTGAAACCGTGCAGGATTATTGTTTGAGATTCAATGTTGTATATAATGCTATTCCAGCTAATTTGAATCCTCCTGTGGGATTAGCATTGTTAGAATTTCCCGATGGATTTGATGCCGACACAGAATATCAGCTGCGTGAAAGAGATCCATCTTCACTTGAAGACATGCAGAAGATAGTGGTAAACGTTGAAGCTAATCTGCTGGCTAAAAGAGAAAGAGCCAGAGCTGAGAAAAGAGTCATGATAAAAGAGGAGGCCTCTACTTCAGACAGTAAAATGGACACTCTGATCATAACAGTGGAAAAAATGGTTGATAGGTTGACCATTGCAGAAAGACCAGAGCCTCAAATAAGAAATCCGAATTTCAGAGGGAAGAAGCCGCAATTTAGAATTAAACAAAGAGAGCAAAGAACGCAGGACCAAATTACGCCACCACAGTAGTAGATTAAAACTCCTTTGCAGCAGAACTACGTGCAAGGGACAGATTCAGATGACGATGATCCTGTTATGGAGGCTAATCACTTTTTCACGACTGATGGTGCGCCCATTTTCCTTACAGAAGACGAAGAATACACAGTGGCGACTCCAGACATTCAAAAAGACCAAAATTTCATTTTGGCCAATGATACAGTACTGGAAAAGGAGTCTGATGACTATCAGAGAGGGTATATGAACACTCTGTCGGCTCAGCAAAGGCAGTACTCTTTAAGGAACAGAGAGGTTACAGTCAGCCCCATCCAAAAGAGAAAGGAACTCCACATGAAAATGATGCACAGAAGAAAGCTAAGGAGCTGGATGATCCTTCCTCTAGAAAAGCACTTGTAGTTGCTAACACAGCCAATGAGAAGAACTAGAAGAACACAGTAAAGGAGCCAATAGAGAAGAAAGACCTGCCCATTAAAGAGGTAGAAAAATCTCCCTCCTTTAATCTAGAAAATGAAATCTCTAAATTAAAAGTGTCTATGCCCCTCACAGAGTTGGTAAAGAATAGTGTGTATAAAACTCAGGTGTCTAAAGTCTTGCAAAAAGATTCCGTCTCCGATATGGTCAATGTAGAAGATGACTATCCTGAACTTATTTTTGGTCCAGCCACAGAAGAATATGAAGAAAATGAAGTCCCTCCTTTTTACTTGAGTCTTAGAGTATATGATTTGATCTTGCATAATGCTATGTTGGACTCCGGGGCCTCACATAATTTGATGCCCAAAGCTGTCATGGAGAAGCTAGGCCTTGACATCACTCGTAAATATCATGACTTGTATTCCTTCGACTCAAGTAGGGTCCACTGTATTGGTTTAATTAAAGTTTTGGTAGTGTCTTTAGACTAGATTCCAGCAAAGAATGTCTTGATGGATGTAGTTGTTGCTGATGTCCCACCAAGGTTTTGAATGCTCCTATCTAGGTCTTGGGGTGCAAAACATAAGGGAACCATGCAGCTTGACTTCTCTTATGCCACTATCCCTGTATTTCACCAGTTGAGGAAGTTATATAGGGAAAATAAAATGAAATATATGATTACCAGCAAAGACAAGCCTATAAATCATCCCATCATTGCTATCCATAAAGACTTAGAGTCTTTTGTCTTGTATTCTGATGGTGGTTTAAATGATGAGAATGTTCAATTGGTACAAGTGGATGAAATACCTGAGATTTCAGAGAATTTTAGAGAGGCCCTCAAACAGAAAAAAGGCAAAGAAGCAAACACTTTTGAACCTCCTGCCTGCCAGCAGCAAAGGGACAATGAACAGCCAGAAATCAGCCAAGGTAAAGAAGAGAAAGAAACAAATTTCCATCATCTTCAAGAAGAAGAAGAAGGTCTATGGAGTATGGATTTTGATGGATTTTTTGGTAAGGATGGAGCTGGCATTGAAATATGGATTAGGAGCCCTGTTTTCCAACCTAAGAAGGTTCCAATTAATGTTAGAGTTTGTGCTTATAAGCTAGCTTTTGATTGCTCTAACAACGAAGCAGAATATGAGGCTTTGATTGTAGGCCTCAAAATTTTGAAGAAGTTGAATGCAAAAACGATTTCTGTATATGGCGTCTCCGAATTGATAATCAAATAGGTGAAGGGAGAATACCAGGCCAAACATCCAAGATTGAGGGCATATAGAAATGTAGTCTTGGACATTTTGAAAACATTCCCAGAGTATACTTTGACAGCAGTACCCAAGATGCAGAAAATTATTGTTGATTCTCTTGCCACTACTGCAAGTAACTTGAAGATTTCGATGAACTCTAGCAATAAGTTTGAAATCTATGTCAAACATAGGCCTACTGTTCCGAACAATTTAAGGGATTGGCAAGTATTTTGGGATGATAATGAGATCAATGCATTTTTGCAGGGTCATGGAAAATTCAAAGATACTCCAATAGAGGGTGAGTATGAGGTTGATGATCAGGAGTTGGAAGCAAACCAGATGGACATATTGTAGTTAAAGGATAATGTAATTCCTAGAGGTCTCATACCTTTGGAGGAGCTTTTTGATCAGGATGATGTCGCAAAGAAACCCAGCTTGGTGCCCACAGAGAAAGGAGTTGAAGATGTGAATATTGGAACAGTTGATCAACCCAAGTTTGTCAAATTATCAAAGGCATTATCTCCTGAGGTAAAGGAGAAGTATTTTAAATTGCTTTCTTAATTTTCTGATGTATTTTCATGGGATTATTTAGATTTGAAAGTGTACGATAAGAACATAATTCAAGACACAATTCCTATCAAGCCAGATCAGAATCCTTTTAGACAGAAGCTGAGAAGAACCAATCCAAAGCTGCTACCATCAATTGAAAAGGAAGTAAACAGGTTGTAAAAAGCAGGAATCATAGTTCCTATTAGATTTTCTGATTGGATTTCAAATTTCATCCCAGTGCGTAAAAAGAATGGAGAAATAAGTCTGTGTATTGACTTTTGGAACTTCAATAAGGCATCCTTAAAGGATAATTACCCACTTCCAAAAATGGACCATATTCTGCAGAGAGTAGTTGGAGCATCTAGAATGTCACTACTTGATGGCTACTCAGGATACAATCAGATCTTGGTGCATGAGAAGGACCAAGATAAAACTGCCTTCACAACACCCTGGGGAACCTTCCAATATGCCAAGATGCCCTTTGGACTAAGGAACGCTGGAGCCACCTTCCAGCATGCAATGGAAATTTCTTTTGCAAATGAAAAAGACGTGTTTCTTGTTGTTTATTTGGATGATTTGACAGTGTTTTCAGGTTCAGATGATGAGCATTTCCACCATCTAAGAGTGGTTTTTCAGCGTTGCAGAAAGTTTGGGATTTCTCTCAATCCCAAAAAGAGCCTTTTTTCCATGGATGAGGGTAAATTTCTCGGGCATATCATCTCTAAAGATGGCATCCGCATAGATCCAGCTAGAGTGGAGGCAATTTAGCTCATAAATCTTCCATGGAACAAGAAAGAGATTTAGGCCTTCGATGGTAAGATGAATTTTTTGCGCATATTTATACCTAATCTGGCTGAGCATTTGAGAGAAATGACCAATATGTTGAAGAAACACAGCATGGTTAAATGGAGCGAGGAAGCTATCAAGTCATTCAATCTGGTAAAGTTTACTTTTTCTAATGCCCCAGTTCTGATCAGTCCCGACTATACTCAAGATTTTATTATATTTTCGTTTGCATCTAAGCATACTATGGCAGCTTTTTTAATGCAAAAGAGACATGAAGTAGAAAAGCCAAGTGCCTTTTTCAGTAGGAATATTAGAGATGCTGCTTTAAGATATAATATTATTGAAAAGCAGGCATTGGCTCTTGTCAAGGCATTGAAATATTTTAGGGTCTATATTCTACATTCACACACTATAGCGTATGTCCCTAATGCAGCAGTCAAGGATGTGCTCATGCAAACTGATCCAGAAGGTCGAAGAGGCAAATGGATAGCAACTATGTTGGAGTACGATCTAGAGATCAAGCCTACTATGTTGATTAAAGGCCAAGGTTTGGCAAAATTGATGGCCCAATAAAACCTGCGTGCTTTAGATATAAACCTTTTTTCAACAATGTCGGAAGAGGAAGATGAAGGTTTGCTAGTTACTATTTCAGATATTTTTTTGCATTCCCCTTGGTATTCAAATATTGTGTATGTTCTTCAACATCTGTCACCTCCTCCAGGCATGTATAAGAGTAAAGGTAGATCTTTGAAGCTTAAATCCGCAAAATATTACATTTTGAACAGTGCTCTGTTTTGGAAGGATCTGGGACGCGTTTTGCTAAATTTCCTGGTTGAAGAAGAAGCTCAGAAGGTAATGCATGATTTCCATAAAGGTGACTATGGTGGTCACCTGTTTTTTAAAACTACAGCGAACAAGGTATTGAGAGCCGGGTATTATTGGCCCACATTATTTTCTGATTTATATAAAATAGTGATGAATTGTCATGAATGTCAAATTTTCCAAGGGAAGAAGAAATTACTTCCACTTCCTTTGAAACCTGTTTCAGTGAATGCGCCCTTTCAGTAGTGGGGGCTCGATTTTATAGGAGAAATACATCCCGAGTCCTTAGCACAACATCGATGGATATTGACTGGGACAGATTACTTTACGAAATGGATCGAGGCCATCCCTTCCAGGCAAGCGACTGACACAGTAATTATTCAATTCCTGGAATCAAATGTTTTATCCCGTTTTTCTTGCCCATGTAAAATTGTGACAGATAATGCAGCCGCGTTCAGATCAAAGAAAATGATCGATTTCTGTGATAAATAGAACATCATGTTGGGCCATTCAATTGTGTATTATCCACAAGGCAATGACCTGGGAGAGTCATCCAACAAGTCGCTGATGAATATAATAAAGAAAATGTTGGAGGCAAACAAAATAAATTGGCACCGGAAGCTTATCAACGCACGGTGGGCAAATAGAGTTAGTAGTAAAAAATCAATAAGTATGTCACCTTTTGAGCTGGTTTATGGTACTAAAGATATATTTCCTAATTCCCTTACAGTTCCAGTTATGAGATTATTACAAGAATTTGGTAGCGAAGATGATGACAACCAGCGAAGGATCAACCAGATGATCCACCTTCAAAAAACAAGAGAAGAAGTGTCATAGAAAGCGAGCCAGTTGCAGGACAAGATTAAAAAGATCTATGACAGGAAGACTAAAGCACAAAAGTTTCAGTTGGATGATGTAGTGTTGAGATGGGATGCAAGAAATGAAGATAAAGGGAAGCACAGTAAATTTGACAATCTTTGGAAGGGACCATACAGAATTACATCATACAGGGGTCAGAATGCCTTCTTGCTTTCAGAAATGGATGGCCAGGATTGTCCTGGAGGAGCAGTAAATGGTAGGCTATTGAAGCACTACCATTGTTGAAAACATGGATCAGAAATCTATCTCATCATCATTGTATATACCATTTTATTTTTCTAAAAGCAAAGATCAAGATGCACAGTCATTCAAGTTTGGGGCCCAAGGCGAAGGCTATAAAACTTGGATGATATGTGTATGGTTTGGTTTTATTTCAGTTTTCAATCATAGTCTAGAGTCAGAGTCAGTTTTCATTTGTGTCAGTTTTTAACATTTTTGACTCCATGCCCAATGGATAAGGCTACTTGGTCTACGATGTTCTTGGCACCTCCAAGGAGCTACCATCCCCATTGGAGCCAATGTTAGTGTCAGCCTAGTCATACTACCATCAGTGATCAAAACTTCTCTTTTGCATTTGCATATTAGGTGTCTCATACTGAATAAATTTCACCATTCCGTTAGGTCATGGATTCATTGATGGTAGTAATTTTTCATCAGTTTTCCCTCATGTGAAACTTGCTGATTTTCCTCTCTAGGGTCTTCATTCATTATTCACTTTCATTCTTAAAATCATATTAGTAGGTCAGTAGGTCATTAGTTTCTAGGGTCTCACCATGGTCAAATTAATGAGTCAAATGTCAATAAATATCAGCAAGTTCTTGAGGAAGCCAATAAGCTCAAATTCATAGCACCTGGAAGAATTAGAGAGACATTTTATTCAGTTTGATGTAACTTTCGCCTCAAAATCATGTTTTGAGGTGAAAACATGACATTTTGCCTTTATTCATTATGTAATTTTATATCATCATGTGTAATAAGTCACAATTCAGAAGCTGTTATCTCCACAAAGTGATGTCCCTGCCTTCATAGAGTTTTACATAGCATGTTCAGCACCAAATCATCTTCCAAGAAGATCCATTAGAAAGAGCTCGGAAAGAGCTTTCCAACGGTATACCACACTCTCAAAACTGACTTCTGGATTGAAATTTATGCTTAAGTGAAGTAAAAGCCCTCTATATCATAATCCTTCCCCCTTTCCCATTTTTTCCTTTAAACTTTGTTTAATTAAAGTTTTATATCCCTTAAAAATTCCCTTTTCCCCTTTCTGATTATAAATTCGCATTATAATCATTTTAACACATATGCGATTTATGCTAAACCACTTCCCCTCCATACTCCTTTGGAACTTTATAATAAACAATATTAAAAACTTTATTATAAAGTCCCGTCTGCAACCACTTCCCCACCATGCTTATGATAAAACTTTATAATATAAAGTTTAAAGTTTTATTATTATAAGTCGCAATCACAAGGTTTGCATTCCGATCGGCCCATCGTAAATGTTATATATGCGCTCCGATTTATCTGATCCTTCAATCGCACCCCTCCTCTGATTGACCAATTGCAAGTCCTCCCTCTGATTGCTCTGATCATCCTATCGCACTTCCTCTCCAATTGATCGCAACATTCCCATCGCACTCCCGATCGCGCCCACTCCTCCGATCGCATCACAAATTCTCTTCTCCTGATGCGATTACCCTCGCTCCCCTGCGATATTGCGATTGCGATTGACCCCTCAGGCACACCATAAAATATCCACCCAATCGCTCCGATTGATCGCTCGTCGCAATCGGCAATTCTTCATGTGATTACCCCCCGCTCTATCCCGATTATGATTGGTCGGCCCCACCATACAGTACTTCCACCTATTCATAAATAAAATGCCTTGCCCTTTGTAATCCGAAACTTTGGTTATATTGATTTATACAAAGGCCTTTCTCCCCAATCGCATCGGAAGTTTAATTTCATATATATTGTCCCGCTCCCCGATCCCGATTGCGATTATGTGGGCTCCATCTCCCCTCCTCCAATCCCCGATTCTAATCGCATCACAATTTTTATATTCGGCGTTTTAAAATGCTCCCCATCTCCGATGCGATTATGATTGGTTGGCCCCACCATAGTTCATTCCGCCTTTTTCCAATTTAAATGGGTTTTCTCTTTGGTTAGTGCAATAAATTGATGTTTCAAATATTTCAATCACATCGCATTATTTATTTCTACCACGGAACTTTTCTCCGCTTCCTGCCTCCGATTGCGATTGTAATGTGATTCCCCCTCCCACCCCTTCCGATTTCGATTGCGATGTGGGTCCCACCTCTTTTCCTCCACTCCTATTCATGTAAAAATTAATATTTCCCTTCACTAAGGTGTAATTTCATATTTTATTGAAAAAGTCAGTTTATTCAAAAGAAATAGGGGAAAGAAAAGGAAATAGTTGGCTGGCCAAGAGCTTAAAATAAAATGAATATGGTTACAACAGCAGAAAAATAGGAAATATTTTCATCGGATTACCTATTTTCTTTCATACAACCTAACAGTAAAATCTCCAAGTGGTCAAATGCAATGATGTCTCTTATTTTCAGGGGCAGATTGTTGTATTTCTTTACTATGATTGTATTTCAGTTCTTCATCTGTTAGAACATCTCACTTTTCTGTGGATCTACATTCCGACATTTCAGCCTATTTAATGTAATTGTAAATCATTTGTAAGCAAAAAAAAAAAGAGTAATCAGTAACTCAGAAAGTAGGGGAAAGGTGTGGAAGAACATCTCTACGCTACCTTGTACAGTTTGACAGGAATTAATAAGAGATGCAGCTCTGATTTGTGGGATTCATGTGGTATGAGATTTAGCATTTGTTTTTCTCCTTTGTTTCATATGTGAATTGTTATGTGTTCCATTCATCCATAAACATTTCCTTTTGAATGTTTTCAAGATAGAAAGGTAGAATCCATCTCTATATGCTCTGCCTTGGAAAATCATTCATGCTCTGTGTTTTTCTTCTGTTTGAAAAGGATCCATTTGCTGTGCCCTTTTCAACTCCACACCAGTCTTTCCATCCCATCCTTTATTAAATTTTAATTGCTAATTTTCCTGCCTATCTTGCCCCATGAAATACCCCGTGTCCTAATTTAATTCCCGGTTTCAACTGTCCCTTTCTATCCCACACATCCCTAAAATTAATTCATTCACTCATTTTATTAAAACCTTTTATCCCTATCATTTTATCTAGCCTAATATCAGTCCATTTATTGTGTTCCTTTGAATATTCTTTTACAGAGATAGCCCTCTCCTGTCCTTGTAGGGCTAGCTACAAGGCTGAGCGTGGTTTAGTTGTTACCCTGATTTTCCTTTTGCAGCCTGGGATCCAATTCAAGTGCTAACTGAAAGAACTTATGTACGCGACTTCAGTGAAGCAAAGTAGGATATGCTATTTGAATCAATGAATGTTCAGGGTTGAGTTTGTATCTGCATATTTATTCTGAAGTCTGGATTATTTCTGAAGTTCTAGTCATAGTGTTTTCACTGCTCTAATTGAAGTGTTGGCCAAAGTTTATGATTGTTGATAAAGTTTTGTGATGAAGTATGAGGTTGATGATCAGGAGTTGGAAGCAAACCAGATGGACATATTGCAATTAAAGGATAATGTAATTCCTAGAGGTCTCATACCTCTGGATGAGCTTTTTGATCAGGATGATGTCACAAAGAAACCAAGCTTGGTGCCCACAGAGAAAGGAGTTGAAGATGTGAATATTGGAATAGCTGATCAACCCAAGTTTGTCAAATTATCAAAGGCATTATTCCCTGAGGTAAAGGAGAAGTATTTTGAATTGATTTCTTAATTTTCTGATGTATTTGCATGGGATTATTCAGATTTGAAAGTGTATGATAAGAACATAATTCAACATACAATTCCTGTCAAGCCAGATTAGAAGCCTTTCAGACAGAAGCTGAGAAGAACCAATCCAAAGCTGCTACCATCAATTGAAAAGGAGGTAAACAGGTTGTACAAAGCAGGAATCATAGTTCCTATTAGATTTTCTGATTGGATTTCAAATTTCGTCCCAGTGCGTAAAAACAATGGAGAAATAAGTCTGTGTATTGACTTTCGGAACTTCAATAAGGCATCCTTAAAGGATAATTACCCACTTCCAAAAATGGACCATATTCTGCAGAGAGTAGTTGGAGCATCTAGAATGTCACTACTTGATGGCTACTCAAGCTACAATCAGATCTTGGTGCATGAGAAGGACCAAGATAAAACTGCCTTCACAACACCATGGGGAACCTTCCAATATGCCAAGATGCCCTTTGGACTGAGGAACGATGGAGCCACCTTCCACCATGCAATGGAAATTGCTTTTGCAAATGAAAAAGACGTGTTTCTTGTTGTTTATTTGGATGATTTGACAGTGTTTTCAGGTTCAGATGATGAGCATTTCCACCATCTAAGAGTGGTTTTTCAGCGTTGCAGAAAGTTTGGGATTTCTCTCAATCCCAAAAAGAGCCTTTTTGCCATGGATGAGGGCAAATTTCTCGGGCATATCATCTCTAAAGATGGCATCCGCATAGATCCAGCTAGAGTGGAGGAAATTTAGCTCATAAATCTTCCATGGAACAAGAAAGAGATTTAGGCCTTCAATTGTAAGATGAATTTTTTGCACATATTTATACCTAATCTGGCTGAGCATTTGAGAGAAATGACCAATATGTTGAAGAAACACAGCACGGTTAAATAGAGTGAGGAAGCTATCAAGTCATTCAATCTGGTAAAGTTTACTTTTTCTAATGCCCCAGTTCTGATAAGTCCCGACTATACTCAAGATTTTATTATATTTTCGTTTGCATCTGAGCATACTATGGCAGCTATTTTAATGCAAAAGAGAGATGAAGTAGAAAAGCCAAGTGCCTTTTTCAGTAGGAATATTAGAGATGCTGCTTTAAGATATAATATTATTGAAAAGCAGGCATTGGCTCTTGTCAAGGTGTTACACCATTTTTTTGGTCATCTAACTTATTATCATTAGATGGACCCAAGTACACCATGTAAGACCAGTTTTACCCTAAGTAAAACTGCTTTCACTATGTTAAAACAGGAAACCCCAAAAGGAAATATTAAACAAACCCATATTTGTTTGATTTTCCTCATGGAATAATTAATTAAACCATAATTCAATTATTATTCCCAGTCATGTTTAACCCAAAATCAAAGAAATTAATTAGATAAACCTTTATTTATCTTATTATTTTCTAGGAATAATCATTTAAACCTTATTTAGATGATATTCCTTGTTAAATATGACCAAATCACCCACAAATAATTAAATAAAACACTATTTATTGAATTATCTTTCAACCACCTCCTTAAATAATTAAATAAATCATTATTTATTTGATTATCTTCTAACCACTTCCTTAAAAAGATAAATAAATCATTTATTTATTTATTTTTAACAAATTAAGGGATTTGACCCAAGTCAAATACCTTTTCCCTCCAACAAATATAATAAAATACCCAATATTTTTTTATAAATAGGAGGGTTTTTCCTACCATTCTTCACCTTTTGTTGCCTATTAGATCACTCTGGATCTATACACTTGGTCACCATTTTCTGCCATTTTCTCCCATTGAGCTCTACTCTTTGCATTGGGTTTTCTACATCAACTAGAGAGAGAAATCTTAGATCTGAAGTGCTGAGGACTTCCAAGAACCCATCCCACTGAGGGGAATTGGATACTCCTTCTGGTTTTCCTCACGGGTGCCCCATTAATACAAAAATTCTTTCAAAAATTGTTCTTGTCTTGTCTATTGGTATATGGAGCAAACCCTTGTTTTTACTGCTTAATGTCTTTCCATATATAGATCTGGTATTTTGCAGCTATTTTCTTGTCTAACTAATCGCAGATCTGAAGATATTGGCAGCCACTTTTGTTGTTAGGGCTATTAGTTATGCGTAGCTAAAGTGGTCCTTTTTCGTACACTTTGACAAAGGATTCATACTAACAAATGGCGACTCCACACGGGTTTTAAATTACGACCGCTGTCGTTTTTCATATTCCTGCATATCCAGCTACTTCAGACCCTAGGGTTTCTTTTCAGCTGTTCATTTTTCCTATTTTTATGTTGTTTTTCTCACATAAAACCCTAAAACATTAAAATTTCTAACTTTCGTGTGTTTCTGGCCCTATTGCGCAGGTAAGCGACACCAGTCGCAACTGAGACGACAACTTTTCTGAAAATCTGCCGCCGAGACAACCGGAATGGGGGGTCGCACTTTTTGGCCCAAAAACTATGACCTGGACCTCCAGGTCGCACTTTTCTACCCTTTTTCTGCGACCTGCACTGAAAACAGGTCAGAAACTGCGACCTGCCAGTTTTTCAGTGATTTTTCTGCAATTTTTCTGGGTTCTGCTGCAGCTTCTGTCAGGGTTTTCCAGCCTCTGTCTCAGCCCGCCTTGACCAAGATCTGATCTATTTTTACTCATCTAAGTGGGAACCCAGCCCCTTAGGGCTTTAGTACCCTCCACTTTTTGTGGAAGAGTTTTAGCTGTTTCAGCCGTCGGTTTCAGAGCTTCAGCCCCCTCTTTTCCAGATCTGTTACCTCCCTTTCAGATCCATTGAAATCAGCCCTTTTTCCTTTCAAATCACCTCTTGTCGTTTTTTTTGGACCTCCTTTGAAGGCCTCCGCCTCCCCCCCTCAGGTTATTTGCTGATTTCCCTCCTCTTTTTTCCCAACCACCTTGCCTCTGTCTCTTGGCTGTGATCTGCACCTCTTTTCGGCTTTGTGCTAGATATCCACACATTCGACCATGCTCTCTGGGTGGGCTCATGATTCTACAATTGGATAAAGACCACCTGGGTTTGGTGATGCCCAAATGTGCATACCCTGTGCATTCAGTGATGCTGCTGCCATGGTTAACTTTATTCCATGCGCCTCTTTTCGCACAACCCAGCAAAGGATAAAAAATTCAAATCACATGCATACTGCCAAACCACAGCGAAGAAGCGCACAGTTGCTCACCAGCACAGCAAAGACTCTAAATCAATTGTCACTGCACCCAACACTAGCACTTCGGCCTTAATTGATCTGTCCCTTTCTGCCCACATCGGTTTCCTTCTTCCCTGTCATCATTCGCCCCAAGGCACCTTTCGAGGAACTTCTTGGCCTTCATCCTCAGTTTCCGGTCGATCGACCTGCTCCGCCCCGCCGTCGTCGAGCCAGTCCACCTTCGAGTCCACACTCCGACTCCTCTCCTGATTCATCGGGTCCTCCTTCTCCTCCTGGTTCTCCCCCTGTCATCTTCACTATGTCTGGTCCAGGGCCTAACGCTAGCGGTTCTCCCGGCCCTAATGCCGCCCCTACTACTAGCGGAACCGCCATAGGAACTACCTCGGCCACCCCTGTGCTGCCGTACATTGTAGGCCTCAGCCTCCCCGATTTCCATCAGTTGATCAATGACCCCATTCACCACAATGCTAATTAGCCTGCTATGCCAACCAAGCTCCCCTCCGACATCCCTAAGTTTGAGGGCCTTAATGGCCGAAGATCCAACCAATCATGTCCGATCTTTCCACATGTGGTGTTCCTCCAATTCCATTACCGATGACTCCATCCGTCTTCGTTTGTTCCAACGCACGCTCACCGGCGAAGCTTCTAAATGGTATGTCGAATAAGCCACCTCTACCCATACCACCTTTGAGACTCTTGCCCAAGCCTTTTTGTCGTACTTCCAGCTCCCTCTCTGATACGATACTGGCACGGAGCTCTTGACTTCCTTTAAGCAATCCTCTTCAACACGCCTTTCTGCCCATGTTCAGGAATGGCGAAGAAGACGGAGCTTATGTCGAGCCCCTCCCTTCGAAGATCGGGTTTACATGGACTGGTTCCTTCGCACCCTTCCCGCTCCCATCAGCAAAGATGTCGCCTCTCATTTTCCTCAAACTGAAGAAGCCGCCCTCCAAATAGCCTTGAAATATGACCCGATCTACGCTCAATCTGGTTATGTTTATACCGTTCTTCCTGACCTCCCCAAGCCCGGTGGCGCTAACGCCCCGAGGGCATCTCATTCCGCCGATGGTATCGTTGGAGCCCTTTACCATCCATACGCTCAACCTCCATGGGCTATGGTCTCCCTGTGGAGGGCTGGGCCCCTCCAAAGACTCTTCCCCCTCCCGTAGCATGTATCCAGGATACGACATGCCTCCTCCTTTTGCCCAACCTCCTGGCTACCTCAATGTTGCCCAACCTTGAGCCTACCCTTATCCATGCCCTCGACCTCTGTTGCGCCAAAGATATGCGCTTCCTCCTCCCTTGCCTCCTCAACCCCGGAAGATCAAAGACCTACAGCCCCCTCCAGGGCAAGTATTTGCACAAATAAATGGCGCGACTAATCCCCCTTCTTCTCAAGAAGGGCGAGAGGCAATCCAAACCACCCCGCCCTGGTACCCGCGGACCCAATCCTGGTGTGGACCCCAACACTACCAACCAGCAACAGGGCACTTAGCCCAAGCCGGACAGGCCGCTTCGCACAAGTAAGCCTTGTTCGTGCTGCGGTGTTTATGGTCATTACACCCACGATTGTCCCCTATTACCCCAGATGCGGCAGATGTGGGAGTCTCAAGCCACATTGCGTGGACAACACGCCTCCCCTCATGCTCCTCCTAATGTGGCCACTACCCAGCCAGCTGTGTTTACTGATCCTTTCCCTCAGCAAGGATTCGTGGCTACCCAACCGCTCGACAGCCAGGTAGCCACCCCCCCTTCCCTTTCTGGTTCCTCTGATTACCATATCCTTATGATGCACTCCGATCCTAACCCGTCCGTCGATCTTCACCTTCAAACTCGGTCTCGCCAGTACCCCAAGCCTCCTGCTCAGTCTGCTCCCGAGCCTCCTTCTTCAGGTTCTCCAGAGCCTCTTTCGTCACCCAGTGGCCCCTTACATATCCCTCAACCAAAAGTTGAGGTTCATACCAAGATACCTAAGGGCCCACTACGTCGAAACACTGCTCCCAGTCGAGCAGCCCATTCGTATAGCATAGTAGATGATTTGGCGCAATCTCCTGCCGCCATTTCCACACTCGAGCTCCTCCAGTCGTGCCCTTCCCAAAAGAAGGCTCTACTATCTTCCGTGGGCACTGTAGATCCCGCTGATGACCAAATGATTGTTTTCGACGCCACTCAATCGGACCATCCTCCTCTCCCTCCTTCCGTCGCCTTCCAAATCCCAGTCAAAATCCGGAACGCCAACGTGTCCCGGTGTATCATCGATGAGGGGGCATCCACATGCGTGATGTCCGCTTCGGTTTGGAAGCAACTCGGATCTCCTGAGCTGGCCCCTTCCACGATCACCCTTCGAGCGTGGGACGGTCATGCCTCCCAGCCCATTGGCCTGTTTCGTAATTGTCCTATCACCCTCACCGGTAAGACTGTTTGCGTTGACGTCGAAGTCATCGACGCCCCGCTAGATTACAACATTCTATTGGGGCGAAGCTACACCTATGCTATGTCTGCTGTCCCATCCGCGGTCTTTCGCAAGATGTCTTTCCCCCATAATGGAAAGATAGTCACCATTGACCAGTTGACATATCATGAGCCAAAATCTCATACCTCCCCTGAGACGACCATCTCTTCCGTAGCCAACAAGCAAACCGTTGATTCCTTGACCAGTGTCTCCCCCGGTGTGTACAAATATTCCTCCCTGCTTGGAACTTTCCCCAACCTTCCCCCCCCTCCTGTCACCGATCCCAGCTCATCGAATGTTTGCATGATGCAATCGTCTCAGGCTGCCCGTAAGCGGCCTGCCTCGGCTAGTCAGCAACCTCCTCCTCGCCCTCCGCAACCCGCTCTTAGCCATTCATCTCAGCCAGCCGGACCTCCTCCTTCTGGCCCTACCCCTACAGCTGGTATCCCTGAACCCCTTTATCCTCCTGGATCGGTTCCTCCTGGCCTTAACCATCTCGAAGCCGTCCCTCCTGGTCATTACCCTGCTGAGCAGATCCCCTTCCTAGCTCCCCCTCCCGGAGTATATTCTGTACCCGTCATGGCCACCCTCTCTCTCCCTAACTTGACCCTAGGCATACTGGTCTGGTACCTTGATCCCCCAGCCGCCACCCCTCCTGGTCATCCCAAGCCCTATATGGCTTTGACATCAGTTCAACCGGTCCCCCTAGCTTCCTCCGTTGCCTCTGTGCCCCCAGCACCTCCACAGGACCCTTCTCCTATTGTAACGGCACCTGGGAAGAAAGGCAAAGCCCGCAAGGGGGCACCCAAAGACAAGACTACCACGACTGACCCGGCCCCTCCGCCGCCCGCGAAGCCTTGCACTTTATGTGATGTCACCGGTCATGCCACCCATGCTTGTCCCGAGTTGCCCCGTATTCAGCCCATGGTTAAAGTCGCGTTCCCCGAGTCTACGGTCCCTGAAGCCCCCATTCCTTCTCCGTCCGTAACCAAGAACCCCAAGACTCTCCGCACCAACAAGCCTTGTGCTTTGTGCGACGTTCATGGCCATTACTCCCACCATTGCCCTCACCTGACGCACTACCGCGCCTCTTTAGAGGTAATCCGAGAGTATGAGGTTGAACAAAATCAATCCGCCTCTCCTATCCTCGCGCAGTATGCTTCAGGTCAGCCTGAGGATCCCCCCGCTCCCATCGACATTCCCCCCCCTGATGTTCAAATGACGGAGTCTACTGTAACCATTCTTTACCTATCCTCCTCTGCGAGACACTCGGAGCCTAGCCCGTCTGCATCCTCCCCTGTTGTGTCCCTTGATCACCCTTTTCCTCCCCATACACGAGATCACTCCACCTGTGTCTCTGTTGACCTCCGCAGCCTGAGTCCTCACCATGCTTCCGATAGCCCTCATATACCACCCTGTATGAGTCATGGTCATCCTGCCCCTTGCACTCCCTCCTGCGGTTGCCGCCCGATGACTTCTGTACACTCACGCTGCCATCATTTCCTTTCCTCCCCTCATTTATTGTCTTGTCACACCATTCTGCAGGACCCCCCGTCCACACCCTTTATCGGTTACGCCGATGGTGCAAGTCGCTACTCCAGGAATCTAGCCTCGGCAGGTTGGGCCATCTTCACCCCCTTGCATGCCCTTGTTCTTTCTAACGGGGTATGCATTGGTTCTGCCACCAAAAATCAGGCTGAATATGATGCAGTGCGTGGTCTCTTAGCCGATGCCCTCTTTCATCGCATCCTCCATCTGCATGTTCGTTTGGATTCCCTACTTCTTGTCATGCAACTAAATGGTGTTTATCGTGTGCATAACCTTGTGCTGTTTAGACGATATTTACGAGTGAAACTCTTGATACGTGAATTTGAAACCATAACTTTCAACCATGTACCTCGAGAACAAAATCACTATGTAGATAGTATTGCAAACCATGTTCTAGATTGGCATTTATCACACACATTTCATACAAGACAATAACATTAATAACCATAAAAAAACGATGCATACCCATAATATGTGTCGCAAAACATGTGTTTAGAGTTCATTTACTCTGATACATACGACATGCCCATAGCATGTTACAAACAAAACCCAAAACCAGGGGCACCACCCACCCCTACATACATCATAGGGGGCACCACATGCCCCACCCCTAATCACTATCTGGAGGCTCCCGGGCCAAAGGCTCTGCCCCTGCAGCATGTAGATCGTGCATAGCCTGACCGGCCATCGCCATGCGCCGCATGACACCTCGCCACTCCGAGGGTAGACCAACACATGGCTCTATGAACTGGTTGTCTAAGTCCTGCCACCCGCGCTCTGATACTCCGGTCAACAACCTTTCGCATCTACGGCGGATATCCTCCAGCAAGGCGGCTGCATCCTCATTTTGCGCCGCTCTCGACCCACTTGGACCTGTAGCTCCAGACGTTGCCGGTCGCCCCATATATCCGGCCAGTTTTACCGGTGCTATATCTGCATACCAAAAGTACATGAATCAGTACCATCAATTACTATTCAAAAACTTTAACATGCCCACACAAGAATAGCAATTTGTCACTTACCATCGGGCCCCCAGACTCGACCAGGCGGAAGTGGCAGATCCGGATCTCCACAGTAGCTCATCCCACTATAGGGATAATCGTCTATGTACAATGGCATCTGATCCCAATGGGCAAAAAACTCCGGTCGAAACACCCGCCCGACCGCCCCTCCTCCTCCTCTGCACAGTAGCCATCCCCAACGGCGCATCCTGGGCTCTCTCGGGCCCCCATCTGGAAGCTGTACACGAGGCCTCAAGGTCGGGATCTTCTCAAAGAAGAAGGCGCACAACAAAGTCCCATATGAGCAGTCATGGTTCACCTGCCGCCTGCATAGTGACAACTGTCGCTTTAGCGACACCAACATCATTTGGGCCCACACATAGTAGGTCCCACCCAACACACTTTCCACTATCATCATCTGCCCCCCAGTGATGTGATGGAACGCCTGGATGCCCAGAATTCGCAGCACAGCTGCGGCCACTGCACGGGTTTCTAGCCTCTCTAGATCCCCGATCGGTATTCGAGTCCCCTTGACTTGGCGACCCGGTCGACAATGGCGTTCCACGAACTCCATGATATGCCGCCCCCGCGGCAACACTGGTTGTGTGTTTCCCACCATCCCCAGTGGCGGGAGACCAGTCAGGAAGTACACGTCCTGGACCGTCAGCTCGATCCTGTGCCCCTGCACTACAAAGATCTCCTGATCTGGATCCCAGTAACTGATAATCCGGGCCAGTAACGGTTCCCCTGCTCTCATCAATGGATTCTCCAAAAACTTGAGAACCCCAAATCTGGCCAATACATGGAGGACGCCCTGATCCGCCTGGATCTCTGTCCGTAGTGTCCCCAGATCTCTCTCTCTCCAGTTGACCCGTAACTCTGCCATACCTGCACAAACACATCATTTTTTTCAGCGTACAGATCGGGAAAACCATAACCAAACACCAAAACCCAACTTCCAGCCATAAAACAGCACCAAAACCCCCTCATCTCCCAGGTCGCAGTTTTCTGCTCTTTTCTGGACCAGGTCACACTTTTTGCCCTGATACCTGCGTCCTAGGTTGCACTTTTTTCCCCAAAAAGTGCGACCCGACCGTAGAGATGAAGGAGGGGTTGTTCCTGGATTTCTGGGCCCTAAACTGAACATGTAATCCATCAAAATGCAAGAGAAAAGTTAGACCTCTTACCTGCAACTGACGGATCGCGATTCCAACGGTCGGTTTGTCCGCTACGTTCACCGCAAGATTTAGGGCCTTCTCTCCTCTCTACATTCACCACAGCAACAATAGAAAATGAGTGATTTTGGAGGGAAAACTGCCTTATTAAAAGAGAACCCATGTTTCTTCTTTCGACTGTTGTGACCACACCGTAGCCCCGTTTGACGAACCGTCTACACCGTTGGAAAGCTCTCACCGAGCCCTCAAATGGGTATCTGTTAGTTTTTTGAGATCTGATACTCCACCAGGACACATTTTGTCCAAGAAGGGTCACTTCACCCCTCCTAAAAATCGAATTTCCTCACTTACGACACTTGTACTTGGGGCACCATCTTGCCCCCTTACTTGTCCTTGTTCGTGTCAATTTTCGTCATGAGTTCCCATCATGTACTCATATTTCCACGGTCCCCCCATTGGGGCCTTTGCTGTGTGGTGGAACCATCGAGTCGCCCTTGTTTAGAGCATCCAAGTTGAGTCATCATTCCCTCCATGGAGTCTATACTGAGTCCTTTTTTACCCCACTATAGCCCTCCATCCTTCATTGATTGGTCTCTCTCTTGTGTCACGCATTATGACCTTCAGTTCCACTGTCCCCCATCCCTGATGATGTTGTGTCAGTCGCTGCCATGTCATTCATGCCCTTTATGCTCTAGCAAGGGAAGTCGTCCATTAGCTACTCAGTCCTTTCCACTTTACTATCATCATTAGTGTCAGTCTGTCCGTCGCTCTACTCTTTTCTCTCGTGCCTTAGTTGAGGGTCTCTCATTGCCTCAACTATGGCGGACCTCCTTCTATCGACATCAGCTCATTTATTCCAAAAGCCAGGTCTAGAGGGCAGTGTACCTTGGTTCCAGCTTCCACTCTTGTTCGGTGCCTCGGATCAGGCAAAGGGATATCTCCTTTCCCTTTGGCTTGATTGTTTCTCCAGCTCCTTCAGCATGATCGAGATTCGTATACTTGATGGTCCAGTGATCCAGCAGCAGCTCTTGATGATTCCCGGGTGTGTGTGAGATGTTCCAACCCTCATGAGGGGGTGGCCCTGCAGGTAGCCCCCCACATGCCCGGATGACCTCTTCTTTGCAGCCTTCGATGCAGCTCCAGATATTTGATGATGTTGGCCATAGCCACTTGCAGCGCCTCTTCGATTTGCATGTATCAGTCAGATTTTGTGAGCCCTTCCCCATTTACAGGGGGCATTTTGGTTGTATTTGTATCTCATGTGCTCAGATATTATTGTACAAGTCCTGGCTGTTATCCCAGGCACAGCATGTATGTGGGATTCCTCATTGTATTTTTATCTGGCTCATGATTATGCCAGCTGTATTTTATGGTTCGGTCCCTTGTTTACTGGACACACTATTATTTTGTACTTTGTCTCGGCGGGCATAGGTATGCCTCCCCCGCCGCCTTCAGCACAGGTACCCTCTCATAAAATGAGACTTGTTGCACCTGCGAGTCTCGTCTCCTCAGGGTCTAGTCCTTCAGCACACTATCTACCTCACATTTCTCTCTCTGACACCCCTTTTGTTGTCTAGTGATTGTGTTCTTACAACGTACTTCGGTCATACGATTTGCTCCTAACACTCGCACGCTAGGGGGCAATCTGTTACACCATTTTTTGGTCATCTAACTTATTATCATTAGATGGACCCAAGTACACCATGTAAGACCAGTTTTACCCTAAGTAAAACTGCTTTCACTATGTTAAAACAGGAAACTCCAAAAGGAAATATTAAACAAACCCATATTTGTTTGATTTTCCTCATGGAATAATTAATTAAACCATAATTTAATTATTATTCCCAGTCATGTTTAACCCAAAATCAAAGAAATTAATTAGATAAACCTTTATTTATCTTATTATTTCCTAGGAATAATCATTTAAACCTTATTTAGATGATATTCCTTGTTAAATATGACCAAATCACCCACAAATAATTAAATAAATCACTATTTATTTAATTATCTTTCAACCACTTCCTTAAATAATTAAATAAATCATTATTTATTTGATTATCTTATAACCGCTTCCTTAAAAAGATAAATAAATCATTTATTTATTTATTTTTGACAAATTAAGGGATTTGACCCAAGTCAAATACCTTTTCCCTCCAACAAATATAATAAAATATTCCATAAAAAGTGGATCTAGATCTGGTTAACCCATGCAACAAGATCTAGAATGACCCAATATTTTGTTATAAATAGGAGGGTTTTTCCTACCATTCCTCACCTTTTGTTGCTTATTAGATCACTCTGGATCTATACACGTGGTCACCATTTTTTGCCATTTGCTCCCATTGAGCTCTACTCTTTGCATTGGGTTTTCTACATCAACTAGAGAGAGAAATCTTAGATCTGAAGTGCTGAGGACTTCCAAGAACCCATCCCACTGAGGGGAATTGGATACTCCTTCTAGTTTTCCTCACAGGTGCCCCATTAATACAAAAATTATTTCAAAAATTGTTCTTGTCTTGTCTATTGGTATATGGAGCAAACCCTTGTTTTTACTGCTTAATGTCTTTCCATACATAGATCTGGTATTTTGCAGCTATTTTCTTGTCTAACTAATCGCAGATCTGAAGATATTGACAACCACTTTTGTTGTTAGGGCTATTAGTTATGTGTAGCTAAAGTGGTCCTTTTTCGTACACTTCGACAAAGGATTCATACTAACACTGGTCACTTGTTTGTGACTATGGAAACACACGGGTTAACCACCATTAGAACCCTGCAAAACATAAAAACTTGTTAAGAAAACCTGCAGGAATGGTATAACTGTGCTACAGAGGTTTAATGGAGGTGATGGAGGGCTTGAGGATGGATAAAATGAAGCGGAAGAAGGATCGAAACCTGGCAGAACAGGTAACCAGGTAAATATTTGAAATATGGCGCGAAATTGGGGAAAGGTGGTTTTGGGAAAACTGGTGGCGGTTTTCGCGTAGCATTTGTGGGGGGGGGGGAGCAGTATTAGCTTTTGGAATGCGATATATGTTAGCGTTTGACACATGGATTTCTAAAACCACTTTTATCGTGCGGAAGTAGCACACTGTGGAAATGGGCCAAACATTATGCGATATGGATTCTGGTCCGTTGGATTGGAGGCTCCAGATCCAACGGTGCGTGTTGAGCACGATGGATGAAGAGCTGCGGGTTAATAGTGTATGCGGGGTCCATGGTGATGTCAAAAAAATTGGCGTGTAGTGGATGGGTGTAGTAGGCTATCAGGTTATGTCCCGATCGTTAAATTTCTTTGATGGATGGTTATTATTTAAGAGAAGAAGAAGATATGTTCGAAAGGGAAGAAATGAAGGGAAAGGGAATAGGCGGAAGGATGGGGCCAGATGGCCTTTGATCTTTGTAGATCGACGGTCAAGATTTTGTTTAAAACTATATTTGTCGGGAAACAAAAAATATAGAAAAGGTAAGGTTTGAAGGAATTTGGTAGAGAAAACGAGGAGAAGAGAGGGCCCGCCTTTTTATGAAGGGCAGAAGGGTTTTTACTTAGGAAGAGAGGTTTTATAAGAGCGGTGGGAAGGATCAATGGGAGCCGTCGGATCATGAGGATCGATGGCCGAGATCTGTCGATGGGGGAGAAAGATAAGGGCGGGGTTTAAAAAGCAGAATTATTGTGGGCCATCGGATTTGAGAAGATCAACGGTGGATATTTCATCACGGGATCGCATCGGCGGGAGGAAAGGGCAAAGTGGCAATGCGATGTGCCAATGCGATTGAGCGCCGACCGTCCGATCTAAGGGGGATCGACGGTGGAGATTCAATCAGAGGTCGGGATGGTGGAGGATCATGTGATGGATGAGCGCGATGCGATGAAGCGTGAACTGTCAGATTTGGCGGAATGAATGGCTGGGATTACATCGCATCGGAGAAAAGGAAAGAGGCCAAAGCACTAGGGTGTTTGAATTTGCGATGTGCGATTAAGCGCTGGTCGTTGGATTGGTATGAGAGATCAAAGGTCAGGATTAAATTGGCGGGTGTGATGTCAGAGGGATATGGGCGGAGCACGATTGAATCTCGGCCGTTGGTTCTTGTGGATTCAACGACTGAGATTAAATCGATGGATTTTGCCATCGGAGGAAAAAAAGGGAATTTGCGATTGTCGATTGCGATGCGATGAGCGCTTCGTGCTTGGTCACAGTGTGGTTCATATGCAGAAAGGGGCCAGGGCTAAGGCTGAAAGGGGCTTAAGGCCTTAATGCTGAAAAATGGGTTTTTAGGCCAAAATGAAGGTTTTTCAGAGGATTTTGAGGGTTTCGATAAGGGAGAAAAGGGTTTTTAAACCAAATGAAAGGGGGACATAAGGTTTAAAAAGGGTTTTGGAATGGTTTAGAAGTCAAATGAAGGTCTTTATGGATGAATATGGAGAATGAAATGGAGAAGTGTAATGAGGGAAAATGGAGCTTCTTCGAGCAGTCTTTCTCTTAGTAAACAACAGGTCCTTGAGGGCTTTAAAGTGAAACAACAATGAAGATTAATACGAAGGACATCATAAGACTTCAAGAACTCACAATTTGGACATGAATTGTTTCTTGAAGGCTAAAAAGATTTAGCCACCATTTGATATGAAAAATTTTTATAGGTGGCTAACAGGCTGTAAAGTGCGCCCTGGAGGTCCAGGTCGCAGGTTTTGGGCAGAAAAGTACGACCTGCACTTCTGGCACTCTCGGTGGTAGGTTTCAGAAAAATTTGTCGTCTCAGCTACGACTGATGTCTGTCACCTGCGCAATGGGTCTGAAAACATGTGGAAGTTAGAATTTTTATCGTTTTATGGTTTTATGGGTTAAAGAAAACATCAAGAATAAGGAAAACAAGGGGCTGAAGAGAAATCCTAGGGTTTGAAGAAGCTGGATATGGAAGGATCAGAAAAATGACAGCGGTCGTAATGGTAAACTCGTGTGGAGTCGCCAGTTGTTAGTATGAATCTTGATTCGAGGTGTACAAAAAAATACCACTTTATATGCGCATAACAAACAACCCTAACAACAGAAATGACTGCTAATATCTTCAGATCTACAATTAGATGATCAAGACAAATGCTGCAAAAATCTAGATCTATGCATTAGAAGACATTAAATAGTAGAAAAACACGATTTAATCCATAGATCCAATAGACAAGACAAGAATATATCCAATGAAATTTTTATTAATGGCACCTGGGAGGAAAACACAAGAGGGTGTTCCCTGTTCTCCTCAATGGGATGGGTTCTTGAAAGTCCTCAACACTTCAGATTTAGAATTCCTCTCTCTTGATGGTGTAGAAAACCCAAATAAAAATGAAAAAATATGGCTATGATTGTGGATCAATAGCCAGACCAAGAGTTGAGATCCAAAGTGATCTTTAGGCAACAAAAG
Source organism: Pinus albicaulis (assembly GCA_034641835.2). Taxonomy (NCBI): domain Eukaryota; kingdom Viridiplantae; phylum Streptophyta; class Pinopsida; order Pinales; family Pinaceae; genus Pinus; species Pinus albicaulis. The sequence goes on from JAXQQM020058503.1 coordinate 29,219, forward strand.
GTGACAAATGAATGGGAAAACCCTTCTATTTATAACAAAATATTGAGTTAGTCTAGAGATTGGTGCATAATTAAAATATTATTAACCAAATCTAGATCAAAATTTTATGGAATATTTTATTATATTTGTTGGAGGGAAAAGGAATTTGACTTGAGTCAAATCCCCTTATTTGTAAATAATAAATAAATAAATGATTTATTTATCATTTTAAGGATGTGATTAAGTAATAATAAATAATTAAATGATTTATTTATCATTTTAAGGACATGGTTGAGTAATTATCGAAATAATAATGATTTATTTAATTATTTAAGGGTGAATTAGTCATATTTAACAAATAATATTATTTAAATAAGATTTAAACAATTATTCTTAGAAAATAATAAGATAAATAATGATTTATATAATTAATTTCCTTGTTTTGGGTTAAATATAACTAGAAATATTAATTAAACTATTGTTTAACTAATTATTCTTTGAGGAAAATCAAACAAATGTATATTTATTTAATATTCCCTTATGGAGTTTCCTGTTTAGACCATAAACAACTTAATAACGGTGATTTACTAAGTTATTTTCATAGTGAAAGCAATTTTACTTGGAGTAAAAATGGTCTTACATGATGTACTTGGGTCCATCTAATGATAATAGGTTAGATGACCAAAAAATGGTGTAACAATGATCACAGGGCTATCCCATTTTCATTGAGTAATCGGGTCTAACGTGACATCCTCTCAAATTATGATGGTGAAAACAAGAAGGTCAACTTCCAAGTGGCATAACTTTTTCATATAGAATCCGATAGAGGTGATTCTTACACCATTTGAAAGGTATTTTGTGTAGAATAGGAAGAAAATGTGTTGCAATATATTGACAAAATTTTACCCCCCAAAAATTTCATTTGATGCCTCGAAATTCTCTCGGAAGGCTTAAAACCCCAATCTACCCAAATGGGTCCCGCTAGTAAAAATGGTCCTATGAACTAATTCCTCCACTTTTTCCACTATGAAAGCATCAAGATGGATGAAAAAAATATAATGATCCAATTCAGATCATGGACATAAAATTAAGAAACAAAATTTACACTTGGATGAATAAAAGACATGGCCTTGACCATATAGTGTAGCACAACCCAAGCCCCTCCTCTAGGCCACATTACTACACTTTTAATTTTGTATATATTGTACTTAAATTTTATTCACCTCTATTTCATAAATTTACTGTAATATCATCAATGCTTTGTTATCTAACCATACTATAAGATGTCATTTACACAAAAAATACTTTGGTAACAAAATGTAATAGAACCAAATGCTTAATCTAGCTCTGATATTGTAACATACACTCTGTTATGAAATGCATATGCCTAATACCATGCACTCATAATTACACATATAACATTCATATAAAAAGAAATTATGCATAAAGCAATAAATCCATAAAAACACATAAAATAAAGTATATACACAACAATACAAGCATATAAAACCATAACCATAACATTTATCTTTTGTAAATATCCACCAATTGGCTATAGACTTCAAACTTTCCATCTAACCATAGACGTTGTTGCTCCAGTTCTCTTGACAACAATTCACTCTTGAGCTGGGGCTATGACACCATTAGGGAAAATGATCTTGAAGGACAAGCATGATATGAAAATTAGTATTTGTATCAAATTAGATCAAGGTATTAAGCTCTTACAACAATTCTAATCAACAAATTGCACTCCCCTTAGCATACACAACCCAAGGAAGTGGACCCTCTTCTCTACTTTGTACCCCCTCATGCTAGCCCCCTACCCTTCTTGAGCTCTAGTGGAAGCCAAACAAAAAGTTTTTTTTGTCTCTAGGAACTCTAGTTGCACTAATGGAGTCTCTAAGCATCCTCTATAAGCCTCACACAATGGTAAATCCACACATAAAATTCTTATTTGATGCTTTCAACCTTCCCCAAGTTAACCTAACCAATATTGTGAATAATAATCCCACTAGAATTCATTCGGTTCTCGATGTAGAAATATTACAATTGCTCCCCCTAGTTCACACCCAAATCTAATTTAATATAATGGCCAAGAATGATGTATGTTTGTACAATTTATATAGAAGCCAAGGCTTAAGCATGGATTCCCTTAACTTGGAATGTCACTCTTAATGAGATACTCTCCCTCCACTTCAAAACTCGACCCACCCCCCCCCCCCCCCCCCCCCCCCACCCCAATTTTGGACTTAAGATACATGATGTTCACATGACTTTGGCTAGGGAATATTCTAATGTATTTATGGCCTAGCTCATTTCTAGGCCTAATAGAACCCTCACATTTCACTCTTGTGTAGTTCTATCCTCCCATACTCTTCATTTGTTTTGATCCACAACTATTGATGTGTTTTTATTAATATTTATTAGAGTACATGTGCAATTACATTGCTAGGGTCTTTAATCTTTTAACATATAGGCACCCTACCCTTTATCATACAAGTATTTTGGCTCAAAAACGCATATAGGTTTTCAGGCTAAAAATCATACTAGCTCACCAACCTATATATCACATGTACTTTTACATTTCCAACTTGGAAACCAATTTGGGGTATTATATTCTCCTCCCTTTTATTTTTTCATTCTCCTCAATATATCTATATATATATATATATATATATATATTTCCTCAAAATTTGCAAAACGTTGTGGGTACTTCTCTCACATGGCCTCCTCATGCTCCCACATAGCATCCTTAGGGGTATAGTAGGTCTATTGGATCTTTTGTAGGAAAATGAATTGGTTCTTGAGAACTTTGATATTCCATTGTAGTATCTTCTTAGATTTTATGTGAAATTCTCATCTTATTTCCTTTGTGAGGACAACATTTATACATATGGTTTCCATCACACCCCCAACACTTTATGGGTTGTTTCCTTGGCCTTTTTACTAAGGAATCTATCATTTTAGGCTCACTTTATGTTATATTCCTTTTCTATTTGTTCTGAATGGAAAGTGGCATCTACCCATGGTATTCATCCACCCATGGAATTTACCCATGGTATTGTAAGTGACATTCACCCATGGTATTTATCCACCATGGAATTTACCCATGGTATTTTAAGTGACATCCACCCATGGTATTCATCCTCCCATGGTATTATCCACCCATGGAGTTTAACCGTGGTGTTGTAAGTGACATCCACCAATGGTATTCATTCACCCATGGTATTTACCCACCCATGGAATTTACCTATAATATTGTAACTAAAAAAGGCTATAAGTAACAAGTCACATTTTTTAAAAGGACAGATTGTCCACCACAATGTAGCTTTTACAATTATTCTCTGTTTTTAATAAAAAAAAGGTTTATTTGTGGTTTTTTTTACTATGTGCTATTATATTTTTATGGCATTTCATTTTTTTTAGATCTTGGGGGTGCCCCCCCCAAGATCTAGATTAGTGGTATCATATTCAGGTTATGACTCTATGGGAATGAGGGTTTGAAGTATATTTTAGTTTCAAAGTTTTGCATCAATATTCAATAAACTTCATGCATGTTCCATGACCTCCAAAAGTATCTTAGAAGATGAAAAGTATCTCATTTTAAATTATTTTATGTGATCTCAAATGGGTTTTTTATGTAATTTGATTTCGTTTCCCAATTTGAGAGATATGGGCAATTGAAGTTACATATGTCTATATCATTGTGTGACCACACATACCATGACTTTCAAGAATAATTTTCTCACTCCACAGGTCATAAAATTTAAATTTTCTTATATCAATGGAAATATCTATTCAATACCTCAAATGGGTCTTTGACAAAATTTTATTTCATCACCAGTAGCATAAATTATCAGCAAAATTGCAACAAGATGTCTATAATGTGAAGGAGTCTTTACAACATCTCATTGGATAGGAGAATCTACTAGACAAGCCACCATCACGGTTATGGGTCACCCACAAACCCTTTTTATGGGTCAATCACATAAAACCCTTTTCATCAAAGTCCATTTTCTAGGACACACACTATTAGTATCACAGTTGGTCGCAAGAATTATAAGGTATCTCTATCCTCGGATATTCATTTTTCATGGTTATGGGTCATCCAAAAAGCCATGTAGACATTGAAGTCCATATTATAGGCCCCACACTATCAGTGTCACAGTTGGTCATAAGCATTACAGGGTATCTCTATCCTCGGATTTTCTTTCATCATGGTTATGATTTAATCACAAAAAACCCTTCTCTTTAGTGGCTCTTCATAGTCAACAAAGGCTTCTCAGGAGGAGACTTCACGCAATGGGGACCATTTCTTCTTAAGGAGGAAGGAATGATCCAAATGGAAAGTGGCATATACCCAAGATATTCATCCACACATAGTATTTATCCACCCATGGAATTTACCTATGGTATTGTAAGAGGCATCCACCTATGGTATTTATCCACCCATGGAATTTACCCATGGTATTGTAAGTGGCATCCAACCATGGCATTAATTCACCCATGGTGTTTACCCATGGTATTGTAAGTGGCATCCACCCATGGTATTCATCCTCCTATGGTATATATCCACCCATGGAATTTACCCATGGTATTGTAAGCGACATCCTCCCATGGTATTCGTTCACCCATGGTATTTACCCACCCATGGAATTTACTTGTGGTATTGTACCTAAAAAAGGCTATAAGTAACAAGTCACAGTTTTTAAAAGGATAGATTGTCCACCATAATGTAGGTTTTACATTTATTCTTTGTTTGAATAAAAACAAGTTTATTTGTGGTTTTTCTTACTATGTGTTCTCATATTTTTCTAGCATTTCATTTTTTTTTAGATCTTGGAGGTCTCCCCCATAAGATCCAAATCACTAATATCCTAAAGGATTTTTCCTCAAGAAAGGTAATTTATACCCCTTCTTTTTTTATCGATATTTATTTTCTCTTTATCATCCCAATATTTTTTAAAAGTTGGTATGTGTTTACTCCATTAGCACAAGTACATGACCTTTCTTATGTTCTCCGCTAAGGCCATTGTCTCATCAAATTATATTTTTTGTTTGTAGAAAGAACATATCTCATGCAATAATATCCAAATCTTCACATTCTCTTCCTTGCTAAAGTCCACATTCCTAAAAAATTACAAGAGTTTATTTTCATGCTCCTCCATTGTCATAATTCCCAATTTAATTTCATATAACTCTTGCATATTTTTTCCATAATAATTATTTGACAAGTGATGTTGCTAAAATTACTTCTTAAACAAATTTGAAGAGATTATTTTTTCGTCAATATGTTTAACTTCCTTCTGTTGATCCTACCACATGGAATATTTACGGTGAAGATGATAAACGATAATCCTTTCCTCTAGATATGATGCATAACTATGCAATTGGAATTATTACCTGATGCCAAGAAACCGTGAATCAACATCTTCATCCTTTCTATGCTCACCATCAAAAGTAAGAGGCTTAATATTTTGAATATATCCTTGTAAGATATTTGCCTTAGGTCCCATTTGATGTATGGCATGTATGAATAAGAAAAAGAACCAGTTGTGTAATTAATGATTTAATTAGTGAAATTAGTATGAGTTTAGAAGGGAAGACAAAGACTAAGAAAAAATGGAAGAACCTTACAATGTACATTCCTCACCAACCCCACAAAATTGTCTAGGTTCCTCCTTGGCTCATAGAAAACAAGAAAAAACTACAAATCGTGCAAAGAGTTATGAGTGGTGCTTAGGTGGAGATGATGGTGAAGAGCCACCTCCTCATGGTAGCTTGGGAAAATCTCATGTTGTTACTTTATCACAAAATAATAAAAAATTATAGTTAAAAAGGGCCACAGCAAGTAGAAGGACCCATTAACATGGAAGAGGATAATATTGCAATCATAGACTAGATATCACAACATTTAGTTGAAATCCAACAACGAGTAGAAGAAATAACTGAAGAGGAACCATCCATTTTAGAAGAACAATCATAGACAATGCATAATACTCAATATGATAGGGCTATTAAGAAATTGCAAATTCATAAGGTGCATATTGAAAATAAGAAATTCATGAAAAAATGGAAGTAAGAAGTATACATATTAGGAGTTGGGCCTATTGGACTTCTTAAGTTGCACCTAACTATAAGCGATGAACTTGCTTATTCTATTATGGAGAAATGTATTGAGAACATGAGATTGAAGAGAAAGATTGATGAGCTTGAAGAATCTCTTAGTCCCAGGCTTATATTCATGCCCCCTTTGGCTATTAAATGACATTAGAACCTATGTCACAGATAATATTAATAAGTGACTAGGTATTATTGAAATATCATGGGAAATTTGTCTATGTTTAATAAATGTTTCTCAAATAATTTATTTATTTTCAATTATTTGCAAAATGAAGACCGACTGTTGGTCACTAAACAATTATGGTTAAATTCAAAGGAAATAGAGGAGGATATATTTTCACTAAGGGTGAAGTAAGTCATAACCATCCTAGCAATGAAGGAATATATTGAATAATGGATTAGGAAATATTGAAATGAATTTTTTTAATTATAAATAACTATCCAACAATTAGATTAACAAATATACACATCCTAATATATACTCCAATATTTTGATGCTATAAATAGACAAGATTCATTCATTGGTTGTCCTACAAAATTGTAAGTGTTCCTTTTTATTATTTGAGGCAATTCATTTTATTTCTCCCTCACCTTAGATCATCCAAATTTGTGAATTGTATCTTACATTTGTGAATCTTATCCCTAACAACATTCCATTTGTTTTCTTCTAGGCTACTATATATTAATTATTGGTGCATGGGAACCCCATCCTAGTTCATTATGGATGAATGCATTCAAGTTATGTTGAAGTATTATAAATTTTGTAGAATGTTTTAGGCATGTACTCTATTTGAACTTAGAGTATATAATATTATTTTTGTCTCTTACAGAGAGTTATTTTTTATGCGTGTGTGGCATTTGTGGTTTCATAGAATTTTGATTAGGCATTGAGATCTCATGAATGTTCTCCTATGACTTTTTATGATGTTAAATGAATGAAATTATTTTATATTTCTCTAAAAATCTAGGCCATTTATTTATTTTATGTATATGAATTTGCTTCAAATGTGTTCCTCATGATATGTGAATAAATATGTACCATGGAATGAAACATTAGTAAGATAATATTGTTTATGTTATTTTTCATTTCTTTCTTTTAAAAACCATCTATTCCACTCACAAGAGAATGTGTTGAATGATAATTTTTTCAATTTGAGTTAATTTTGAAGATTTTAATGAATTAAAAGAGGAATGCCACCTATATAAAAATGTAGAGGGCACTTAGATAAGTTCCTAGAAGGTCGAATCTTGTCCTTTATTGGAAAAGAGATTCAACACCTTGGTGGCTGAAAAGAGAGATGAAAAAGTAGGATATCCTATCAAGATTTTTATTAATATGATAAATGAATGATATAATGGATAATTTCATCTAGATCCTTCGATGAATACTAATGATGATCAAGGAATCTTTAAAAAGAAACTATTTTAGAGCTGAAACACCCTTCAAGGTACAAATTAACTTTGACCTTTCTTTGTTTGAAAATAATATAGATTTAGATGCTTTGAATAAAAGGTTATATTTTTTTTATAGGGTTATTAATTTTTTCAAAAAAAATCAAACATTGAAAATATCACCCTTGTGATCCTTAAGGCCCTTCTGTATGTCAAATATTTGTAGGAAGGTTATTGGGAGAGACACGATGGAGGCGAGTATATAACATTTATAGCCAAACCCAACTTAGGGGGACATTGATGATGCCTCAAGGAGGAAATATAAATTTTTGGGAACTATGATGACCAATACATGAGATAGAAAACTCTATATTAAGAGAGAGACCAAATAGTGCCAGAATACATTAATATGTTCCATACTTTGTGCTCAAAGTTTGGTATCATAAACTTCAAGTGGTACCTATTTTTGAAGTACTGTAGTGGCCTACATAGGTACATTCAAACATAGATGGATTTTTCGACATATCTTCTCTCAAAACCACTTATCAACATGTGGTCAAAATCAAATAGAAATTTAAGTGGAGGAATAAATAGGAATTTGGGTCTACAAATCCATTGCAGTAAAATTAGGATATATATGACCTTGACATCAAGAAAACCAATCCAAGTTGTAGGAAAAGAAGGGTAATGATAATTTGAATGACTCTAGAAAGTGGTGCGAGTTCAATAAAATCCCCTGGCATAATACCAATGAATGACACTTGAAATAATAATTGTTAGTCAAGATGAAAGAAAAATAATCAAACCCTAGATAAAACTATGATTTGGAGCATGATAAAGGAACACCAGTAGAAAATGATGAAATTAGTGATTAGGTGACTAAAAACATTAGTCACCGCAATTATTTCAAGTGAATTATTACTAAATTTGAGGAATTTTAAGTGACCGAACTTAAAATGACTAACTTAAATGACTATTTCAGTCTAGGGACAAAATATATGACTAGATAATAAGTAACTAAACTAAAAGCGACTAATTTAAATGACTAATTTAGTCTAGGATTAAAATATATGACTAGATAATAAGTGAAAAAATTAATAATGATTGATGTAAATGACTATTATAGTCCAAGAATAAAAATATGACCAAATAACAAGTACAATAAGTATATGAATTAGTCATTTATGTTAGTAATTTTTAATTGTGTCACTCCAGAAAAGGAAAATTTTAATTTTGATATTGGAGTGTTACATTTCACTACAGGGGTCTGTAAATCCATCTGCAGTGTTAAAATTTAGAGACAAAGGGATCTATGAATCCATTTATAGTGTTAAAATTTTGAATACACTTTTGTCTCTAAAGTTTAACACTACATATGGATTCAGAGTCCCCCTTCTTTGAATCCATCTGCAATGTTAAATTTAGAGACAAAGGGGCCTTTGAGTCCATCTGCAGTGTTAAAATTTAGAGGCCCTCATCTTCAATGTTAAAATTTAGGTAGATGGATTCAACGACCCCCTTAAAGGGGTCCATGAATCCATCTATAATATTAAAATTATAACACTTTTATACAATCACTATTAAAACAACATAGAAGTTTCTATTAAAATTATTAACCACAACACATATTAACATAGTCAATATCCTTGTCATATATCTATATATATATATATATATATATATATATATAGTTCTTCTCAATGACTATCATGACCACCACATTTTCACTCTAATTTGTTTTTTAACAATTCGATATATAAATATACATAGAATGAGAAAAGGTGTCACTTGGACATAGAAAATTGGTCATTTTTTACTATTACCATATGGTGTTGGAGAAGCTATAAAATCCCTCTTTATTTATTTGCCTCCATATTTTTTTAGTAATCACAAGTTTGTTTTATTTTTCATTTTAAATTTCCCTCACACACACGTATTAATTTGGTGGGAGCTTCAACATCCCAAAGTTTCAATGTATGTTTGGACTGTCGCTTTCAATGTATGTTTATGGGCTTTTGTATCAAGATGGGTTATTTGTATACTCTGGGTCAGTCCCATTGTTATAAAATTAGATGCATTAGGGGTATATTTTTCATGGTGGGGTGGAACGGATTTATGTGTGGCTAGATATATAATCAATAGACTTTCTTTCATTCTTATATCCTACTAGGCAGTATGAACTGCAGATAAATGATTCACTGGGTATGCTAAGAATTCAAATGTCGTTGTTCTGCTTCTTGTTTATGAGGGTAAGATGATTTTTTTTGTGAGTGAGTTTTTTTTTTTTATGGAAGGATTTGGGTATTGAAAAAAGTCTTGTTATGGGGATTTACCTACTAAAATTAGAGCATGATTTGAGGGCTTGTGTAGGGAATTTTATGTTGAAGATAAGCTCTTATACTCAATATGGAGTCCAGTGAAGTGCCCCGACAGAAGAAATCAGATGAAAATCCTGCAAGGCTCCCCACAGGATTGGTTGATAAGAAAAATAGTGTTGCCAAGAAGAAGTTTAGAGAAATAACTTCCAAGTTCATGTCTAAATCCATTTCTTCTTCATCATCTTCTGTTTCTAGTGTTTTTTACTCTATTACAAAGAGCCAATATAAAAAACCTACACAGACGATTTTAGCCTCAATGCGTTGTTAGCCAGGAAACCATAATCTAGGAATGGAACTACAACGACATTTACTTCTTCCTTTTCTTTTCATTGCAGTTTTCCTCACGGTCCTGGAAGATTTGATGTATTCTCATTTTGGTTATCTTTTGAGTATGGACATTAGTCTAACTTTTTTCATCATTTTAGAAATATTTTTCCAGGCAATGTGAAGCTTTTTGTTCACAATGATGTTGTAGCATTCCTGGTAAGTGGAATGACAAGGGAAATTCATGGTTCTGTGTTAATTGCTGGGACTGGAACAATATTGTATGGATTTACAGAATATGGAAGAGAGGCCAGAGCTACTGGTGCAAGACCAGTCTTGGGTGACTGGGGTAGGTGATTTTTAGCATTGTTGATATTTAAATAACACAAATATTGTAGCTTTACAGTTTACCTGAATTCACAAAATAAAATTGAAAATGTTGATTTTGGACATGTATATAACTGTTCATTTTTTTAATGCAACTTAGAAGTGTGAATGCTATCTAAAGTAAGAATCCTTTGAAGTTAGTTCCATTTTATGATTTCATGTGTTTTGTAAAATGTGAGGAATGAGTTTGGGTGATTTTATCAATAGTGTGCTTTACACTATTGTTAGTTTCAATCCATGAAAATGTGTATGGAACTTGTGTGAAGAAGTGAAAACATTAATGTAGATCATCAGTACATTCTTATTCAATTGTGGCATGTAAGCTTCGAGATGTCATCCATAGTATATGCAGTTACAAGGCTCGTTCCTTTGGGATAATACTAAACTTATTCTATAAATGCATGAAATTGGTTTATGAAAATCTTATTTAACTTGAACAAAAAATAACTCAACTAACTATCAACTGATGAATTGTAATTTAGAACAACTGGGAGTTGCACTCTGAATGCATAAATTCAAATAAGGTGAATCATTCAAGAAACAATGTCATATAATATTAATTGAATTATTCCTGCTATAGAAAATGGAAATACACACACCAACTACAACTATGAAAATAAATGAAACCATACAAGACATAACTCAAACCATGCAAGGGGAAAATACTACTCCCACTTGCACATCCTGAGTGGGTCATTCTTCTGAAGGTCAAGGTGTTGAATCCATCACATATAAATGCTACTCATGGAGCCATAATGGAATAAAGTATCTAGGCTTTGAATGCACCATATAGAAATTAAAGAGTACACTTTAATTGTCTATATTTCTATTATCTCTAAATTGAACCCCAAATGTGTTAAAACAAGAACTACTTATGAGGTAAGGTTGTTGAGTTCTTTGAAATTCCAACACAATCCCAAAATACCCTGACAACTTCCTAAATTTAATTCCCAGGTATAACCTAATAACTTCATGAATGGAATTACCATGTATAACCTAGAAACTTCCTAAAACCAAATTATGAAGAATAACCTAACAACTTCCTAAAACCAAATTCTGAAGAATAACCTAACAACTTCTTGGAAATGAAAACTAACAATGGATGGAATTAGCTGATTATACTTTCAGTTGGTGAGTTGATATTGTGGGGACTATGTTGCCCTATAATCTAGGTGCCATGTGTCAACCTGGCTATTGTTTGGGAATTCCACCCTAGAATGGCGTGTTATAGAAATGAGAAGAATTTTGCGGCTACCCAAAGGAAGTGATTATGGAGTTTCTACAACTGTCTTTAATCATTCTCTGTAAGGAATTCCGTTGTAGGTGTTAATTCTACACAAAATGTTGATGAACACTGGTAACCTTCAACATATCATAATTGGAGAGAATTAAGACATATCATTCAAAATATTCATAGAGACTGTCAAACACATTAATTTGAAATGAATTACTTACTTAAAGCCAATTTCATATAATAAGGTGGTTAAGAAATCTAAAAAATTGGATTTGTTAGGCTTTTTATACTCCTGAAAATGTTAGTGGAAGATGAGAAAACCAAGAAATTTATGAGGTCCACCATCACCCTCAAGCTGAAGGAATTGTACACCCTTGTGCAATAAAGTCATCCATGTCATTCTTATCTAACTTCCCCGAAATCATAAATTTCAAATGGGTTTGTGCAATTTTTTTTAATGATAGCCCATGATTGATTCAATTTACTCCAATTGTTCACATTCAATTTCTGCATTTATTGGATGAGTGCTATTCCAATTAAAAATTGGATAGCATAGCAAGGGAAATTTGAATTCAAGTGATATCCAATGTATTTCAAGATGCATTACAAATCTAGTGTAAAAGTGAGTCCCTAATATAGCTGGTTTGAGATTTGGTATTGAGTTTGGTTCCCTTCTCTTCAATTCTTATGTAAGTTCATTACTTCTCATTTGGGGATTCATAGCATGGTCACTTAAAGTATCAACAAAGGCTTTGAAATGCTCTAATAATTTTTGATATTCCATTACGCATTGGATATGAGAATGTGAATCATTTCAATAATGCTCATAGATAGCCTCTGATGGGGCATGATCTCTGCTCAGACAAGAAACTAAACCTTGTATTTGTAATCGTTATAGGCCCACAATTCTTCAAACCTTTGAATTTAATTCTACATAGTAGCGATAAATGCCTTTAAATACCATCCTGCATAAAAGGACAAGGAGTCCATATTGTGAGATTAGGCAAGAAATAATTGTGCAAATATAACTCACATTCTAAGTTCTGCCCCTCAGGAATGCCTATAAATATACAGAAAATACCTGGTTCATCTGCATTAACGATTAGTAGATTTGAAGCATTCCTCTCAAATAAAATTTGAACCATTTCTCCTTAAAATATAAGGCATACACTTTGGTAGGTGGCCTAAAGGTGAACATTAAGGAAGCATAATCACTTGCGTTTTCATTTATTTCCTTAAAGTTTTGAGATTTTGCGAATTTATCTTTAAATTTTTCATCTTATTTCTCCCACTTCTTATTATCTTCTTTGAGTTATAGAATTGTGCTTTGTTGGGCTACGTGTGAGATAACATAATTTTCTTTAAAGAATACAGTAATCTATTGATGCCTTTCAAGGGGTTCTATAACAGTCGTGTCCTGGTCTTATTTTCTTCCTCCCCTTTGCTATATGCCTTTCTCTTGACTTTTGTATTTCTTGAACAATTCTTCTTTGGGGCCATCTAACCAAATCTATGGAAACAACATTTGGTCTCCTTGTTTCTGTGAGAGTGTCTTTTGGATTGGTCTAAGGATTTCTTTAGCATGCATTTCTACAACTCTCTCCTCATCTCTCTCATTTTTCCTTTCAGCTGCTGGAGTTATAGTGAATACCTCCCAAGTTACCTATGGCTACTGGCATCTTTGACCAAGAGGTGGATTAGCATATGGTGGGAAAGACTTGTCAATTTACCTGTTGGATATCACCAACCATATTTTGCAGTAATTTCATCAATAAATATAGGACAATGGTTTCAAAATTTTTCTTTAAATATGATACTAATTTAAAATGGAAAGTGAGTTCAAGATGGTACTTTATCTTGAATTCTGAATAGGATTATTTTGGAAATGGAAATTTTCACCATATGTGATGCCACATTATGAATGAAAAAGCACTAAAATCCATTGAAATGTTGATTTTTGAGAAGCTTGGGAGGTACTCTAAGCCCTAGGGTTTAGGGTTTGGAGGGAAAAGCACCACAAGAGTCACTTGTGGGTTTAGAACCTGTTAGCCCCCATATAAAATTTCTTGACAAGTAAGCAGGGGGCTGAATTGTTTCCGAGCCTTCAAGGAATGAATTTCCTCTGAAAACACATCATCCTTGAAGCCTCCTTGTGCATATTCCTTTGATAAATTTCTCTCTGCTGAATCCCTTTATAAGGTCTCATTGATTACATAATTTCTGCTCCAAAAAGGCCTTATTTCACCCCTTGTAGCTCTGCAGATTTCCCCCACTTTCCACCCTTTTTCTCCCCTTTTTATTAC
>JAXQQM020086681.1:0-31659 GCA_034641835.2 Pinus albicaulis
CAGTACAATACTCCTCACAAGTACTCAGTACTTTCTCATATAGTTACCCACAATCTAGCTCAGTTTTGAACAAGTTACTGGTTCAAAACTCACCGCCAATTGCCTTGCCTCTATTGCGCAATCCAGGCCTGTCTATATAGAGATCCAAGGTTAGAATCTCCTTGGCTTGACAGCGCAATCATCATGGGAAATTCCTCCAAGTGTGGTGCAAATCTCATGCACAACTGATGTCACAACTGATAGCTATCTCAACCCTTTCATCTACCTCTTTCACTGGTCTCCACTGAACTGTCCATGCACTGAAGTGAACTGATGTGTTCTTGAGTTGAATAATGAGTTAATAATTAGTGAATTAAATAATATTTAATTCACTCCACTCATTACTAGTTGATTAGCTAGTTAAATTAATCTCAACTAGTTCAACTAAGTTAAACCGAACACAACTCCACCAACTGTCTCATCAACTCCACCAAACTTCTGCCACTGAAGTCCTAAATGAAGTCAACCATGCATGAGCTCACCAAACCCTTAGGAATAGCGTAATTCCTCTGTCAGATGCATGAGCCACTTCCAAGGCTCGAACTGAAGTGCTCCAAGAGAGTAAACTGAAGTTTATAGTCCAAATATTATTAAGGGTAAATAATATTTGAATTCCCTATTTTTAGGAGAGGCAGTCTAAAAATAGCCTTCGACCTCTTCGACCTAAAAAAATAGAGTCTCATCTATTTTTACCAACATGACCAATGCTCCAAGAATCTCAAACTGGAATCCCCGAACCATGCTCCATATGTCTAAAAATAGACATAGTCTAAAAATAGACTTTGCGCCAGAATTTGCCTGCGGGCCCACTTAGTGAAGGCGACTTCATTTCACTAAGCTCCATCATCTTGCTGCATTCTCAACAAGAAAATCCCTTTCAATACCTTGGAGCTTGCATGCCTCATTGGAAATTTCTTCACATTTGATGACATGTTCACATCATTAGCCTTTGATCGAATGATTTTGCAAATGTTTGAATTCAACTCTTTTATTCACACTTGTGAATTGTGTTGTCGTATCTTGAGGGCCATCGTCATTACTAGTGGTTTCTCTCATGCCTGTTAATCAGGTGGTTTCTACGATGTCCGACATCAACACATATATTCACATGGTTATATTCGTATTTTTGATAGGTCGGGATAGAGATGAATACCTTGTATTCCATATTATCAATCCAGCCTACATGGAGTATTCATGATGGTATACATGGTCCTTTCTATATGGATGGTTGCACCCATGTTGTCGATCCATACTTATGATCCTTTTAGTCAGATGGTTGCGTCCATGCCTTGGATTCATGTATTGTTCGATTCCTATTTAGATATATATTATAGGAATATGTTCATCATAGATGTCATATATATTGTACTATGTTTGATTTGCAGGTCTCCTGATGACGATTTTTCCAAGTCCTTGCCTTAACTGATAAAGCACTTCAATTGTCACTTCTCATTCTGCTTTCATGCTTTTAGGGGCATCTATTACACAATATTTTTTATCTCTCCCCATTCCATACCCAAAGTGTCTTCCTTTTGAGGCTCCAAATGCAACTCGAACAATCCAACGAGGATCTTCCTCATCCAAATAGCCTCGCATGCAGCCAAGCTAGCTGCCATGTACTTGGCCTCTGCTGAACTGAGTGCCATGGATCTCTGCTTCCTGCTGTACCAGGAAACTGCTGTCGACCCAATGCTGAAAACTCCTCCAGATGTGCTCTTCCGGTCCGTTGGACTCCCTGCCCAATCTGCATCAGTGAAGCCAGAAAGCTTCGCTCCATCCTTCTGTCTGTACCATAGACCATATCCCGATGTGCCTCTGATATAGCGCAATACATGCTTGCCTTCCTTCCAAAAGAGCTTGGTAGGATTAACCATAGCTTGCGAAAGCTGGTTAACTGCATAGCATATATTGGGTCGTGTATTGACCAGATACATAAGCGACCCCACCAACTGTCGATAGACAGTGGCATCCACTACCTCCGCTGAAGTAGCATCCTCCTTCCTCCAACCACCAGGAAGAGGAGTGTCAACATGCTTGCAGCCTTGCATGTTGAACCTCTCCAGAATCTCCCGGGCATACTTGCCCTGAGAAACAAACAGTCCTCCGCTGCGCTGCCAAATCTCCAATCCCAAGAAATAATGAAGGATGCCCAAGTCCTTCATCTCAAACTCTCGTGCAAGATCCTCCTTGCATGAAAGTATCAACTACTCATTGCCAGTCAAAATCAGATCATCTACATACAGTACGATGATCAACAGCTTCCCCTCCACCACAATCTGGTACAGGTTTGGATCCGCCTCACTCTTGGAGAATCCAAGCCCGGTGAAGTAGCTGTCTATCCGAGTGTACCAAGAACGAGGTGCTTGCTTCAGCCCGTACAGTGCTCTCTTGAGTCGGCACACATGCGACTCACTGCTGAAGATCTCGAAACCTTCAGGCTGCTCTATGTACACCTCCTCCTCAATGACTTCGTTGAGGAACGCAGTCTTCACATCCATCTGATGAATGTGCCACCCCATCTGCGCTGAGAGAGCAAGGATCGTCCGTATGGAAGAGTACCTTGCGACAGGTGCAAAAGTCTCCTCATAGTCAATCCCCTCGATCTGTGAGAAGCCACGGGCGACAAATCTCGCCTTGTACTTCTCCACATTCCCGTCAGCCGCCTGCTTCACCTTGTAGATCCATCGCGAACCTACAACTGATTTCCCAACCGGTCTTGGGACAATCTCCCATGCACTGTTCCTGATGATCGAATCATATTCTTCGATCATGGAATCAACCCATGCGGGTTCCTCCACAGCTTCCTCAAAAGAGGATGGCTCTGTCACAACATATTGACTCATAAGAGCCATGTATCCAGTGTACCGATCCGGTGACTGTCTCTGTCTGCGCTGTGCTGTAGGTGGTCCTACAACCTTCTCTGCATCCCGAGCCAGTCGCTCAGCTTCTGTAGTGCGCATGCGCCCTCTGATGGTTGGCGCTGCCTCGGTGGTTTCTTCCACCTCCTGAACCTCCTCTTGTGGCTGATCCACATCCGGAAGCTCCTCCTTAGGAACTAACAGCTCCTCATCTGCATGCAAGTGTAGCTCCCTCTCAAGCGAACACCGCATGGCTTTCTCCTCCTGAAATTTTATATCCTGTCGCACAACAGTCTTGCGACTGTCTGGCACATACACCCGATAGTTATGAGGTGTATCAGTGTACCCCATAAATATTCCAACTTCAGCAGTTGGATCCAGCTTCCTTCTCCCATCCTTCGTCACATGCATGTAGACAGGAGATCCGAAAATCCGCAAATGGGAAATATCAGGCCTCTTGCCAGAATAAGCCTCCTCTGGTGTACTCATGCCAAGAACCTTGTGAGGACAACTGTTCTGCACATACACTGCTGTATTGCATGCCTCAGCCCACAAGTGAAGGGGTAGGCCCTGATCATGCAACATCGCCCGTGCAGCACCCACGATCGTTCTGTTCTTCCGCTCAGCCACCCCGTTCTGCTGTGGGTTATGGGGTGCGATGAGCTCTCTTCGAATCCCTTTTGCGCTGCAGAACTCCTTGAATTCAGCCGAGATGAATTCACCACCATTGTTGCTCCTTAGAGCAATCACCTTCTTCCCCGACTCCTTCTCGACCAGTGCTTTAAACTCATAGAACTTCGCGAATGTATCGCTCTTCTTCTGCATGAAGAAGATCCAAGACTTTCGAGAGAAATCATCAACAAAGATCACGTAGTACTTGTGCTTTGCTGTCGAAGCAACTGAGAAAGGACCACACACATCTGTGTGAACTCTCTCAAGGATCGTCGTGGCGCGACTATCCTTCTCGTGAAAGGTGGCTTTCACATAATTCCCTAAAGTACACCCCTTGCACTGATCTGACTGCGCAAGAGTGCCCTTAGGAAGTCCAGTAGAAATCTGCTGCAGAATCTTCAAAGCTCCATGGTGAAGGTGGCCCAATCTCCTGTGCCACAGTTCGCTCTCATCATCCCGGCTCACCACTTCTCCCGCCTTGCATGCCATAGCTGCGCAGTCATCTACCTGCAACTGATAAAGGTTCTGAGTTCGAACCCCTATCTTCCGGGTCTCTCCAGTAGTCTTACTGCGCAGGAAGGCTTTCCTTCGCTGAAGACCACATCATACCCCTTATCCTCCAACATCGCTACTGAAATCAGGTTCTTCTTCAATCCAGGTACATGCATGACATCCTTTAATACAAAGGGTTTACCAGACTCCCTCTGAAAGGATATGGTACCGATACCAGTCGCACTGTATCTACCATCATCGCCCATCTTGATGTGCACACCCAAATCTTTGTCCTCCAGATCTGAGAACAACTCCCGATCTCCCGTCATATGAAATGACGCACCGCTGTCCAAGAACCACACCGATCCCATCACACTTGAAACCAAGCATGCGATCAGTGAAAAGTCAAGCTCGAACCGTGAAGCCAAAGCTTCTCCATCTGCAGATCTTCCCGCTTGCTTGTTATTCTTCTTCTTTGGAAAATTGGTAGCATAATGTCCGTGATCATGGCAGTGAAAACACTTCACTTTCGCCATATCCTACTTCTTGCCCTTTGCACCAGAATGAGAGGTTTTCTTACCCTTCCCCTTCTTTGATTTGGCAACCAAAGCGCAGTTTTCTTCATTAGCTCCCTTTGATGAAGATCCATCTCAAGTAGTCCTCCTTATCTCCTCCTGCATGAGATCCGCCCAAAGGCGCTCCCATCCTGGCAGCTTCTCCCGACCATTGACACTATCTTGATATGAGTGCCAAGCCTTCGAAAGACCAAGGAGAGCCAGGTCGACCATGTCCTCGTCTTTGACAGTCACCCCCACACTTCCCAGCTCATCTCTGCATTGAGTGAACTTCGTGAGGTATTTGGCGATACTGTCGCCCTTCTCCATCTTGATGTTCCCGAGCTTATCTTTGAGCGCCAGCTTCCTTTGGTCGCTCTTACTCTGGAATAGATCCGTCAAAGCTTTCCACATTAAATATGGAGAAGCCTTTCCATGCAGGCTGGATACAATATGATCCTTGACGCCCTCCAACAGGATCCTTCGACACTTCGCCATCTTCTTTTGCCATGCATCGACTTCAGCAGGATCAGTGGGATTTTGGACATCCGTATCCATGAACTCCTTTAGTCCATTATCTTCTAATACTGCCTCCATGCGATCCTTCCATGCAACATAATTCGAACTGCCTTCAAGAGCATATTCGAGTCGCAAACCGTTGAAAGACATTTTCAACACCGGCACCAAGAAAACAAAACTGCTACAAAATTTCGAATTCCACCTCAAAGCTCAACCGCTCTAGATCTGTGAGAACAAATTATTTCTAGCACAGAGATTGACTGCAAGGGGCGTTTACCAGACCTTTCACTTTTCGAAGAAAGATGAATCCGGCCAAAACCCTAACCCTAGGAGATGAAGCGCCAAAACTATGGGCCCCGTTTGGGTAAATTGGTGTTTCAACTTCCCAGGGGCGTAACTTTGGCATACGATCTCCGTTTGACGCGTACCATACCTCGTTAGAAATATCTATCCGAGGACTAAAAATTTGGAACGAGCAACATCGGTACATGGACCCATGTTGCTCTCCATTTTCCCAAAAAACTTCATTTAGGGCCTCAAAACGGCTCCGGAAGTTTAGGACCCGAAAAACTGCTAAAAATAGTAAACTGTGCCGAAACTGAAAAATTGAAATAGACAATGGTGGAGCCCCAAGTGGAATAGGCGGGTGACCACCAATATCCACCTGGATCAGCAACATAATTCGAACTGCCTTCAAGAGCATATTCGAGTCGCAAACCGTTGAAAGACATTTTCAACACTAGCACCAAGAAAACAAAACTGCTGCAAAATTTCGAATTCCACCTCAAAGCTCAACCGCTCTAGATCGTGAGAACAAATTATTTCTAGCACAGAGATTGACTGCAAGGGGCATTTACCAGACCTTTCACTTTTCGAAGAAAGATGAATCCGGAGGCTACCTGGCCCGCATGCAGACTCTGTCTACCGAAATAAATTTGTAATCACTGTGATGATCAATCTGAACTTCAATACCTCTGATACCATGTAGAAATTTGCTGAATAATAAATAATTATTCACCGAGACTATCCTAGTCACATACTATTTGAGCTTCATACACAACACATAATCTCTTCCACTCAACCCAACTCAGATCATCACACATGCGGAAATAAAATCAAGCGATAACACATCAAATCATCATACACATTAACACAGTATGTATGGGGAAAGCTTATAGCTGAAAACCCCGCAGCTATTGTGTATATTATAATGGAGAAATCAAGTAACTAAATCAGTACAATACTCCTCACAAGTACTCAGTACTTTCTCATACAGTTACTCACAATCTAGCTCAGTTTTGAACAGGTTACTGGTTCAAAACTCACCGCTAATTGCCTTGCCTCTATTGCGCAATCATGGCCTGTCTATATAGAGATCCAAGGTTCGAATCTCCTTGGCTTGACAGCGCAATCATCATGGGCAATTCCTCCAAGTGTGGTGCAAATCTCATGCACAACTGATGTCGCCACTGATAGCTAACTCCACCCTTTCTTCTACCTCTTTCACTGGTCTCCACTGAACTGATCATGCACTGTAGTGAACTGATGTGTTCTTGAGTTGAATAATGAGTTACTAATTAATGAATTAAATAATATTTATTTCACTCCACTCATAACTAATTGATTAGCTAGTTAAACTAATCTCAACTAGTTCAACTAAAATAAACAGAACACAACTCCACTAGCTGTCTCATTAACTCCACCAAACTTCTGCCACTGAAGTCCTAACTGAAGTCAACCATGCATGATGCCATCAAACCCTTGAGAATAGCGTAATTCCTCTGTCAGATGCATGAGCCACTTCCAAGGCTCGAACTGAAGTGCTCCAAGAGAGTAAACTGTTGTTTAGAGTCAAAATATTATTAAGGGTAAATAATATTTGACTTCCCTATTTTTAGGAGGCGATCCCAAAAATAGCCTTGACCTCTTCGACCAGCGAGTCATGTTTTTACCAGCATGACTAAATGTCCCGAGAATCTCAATGGAATCTTTCAGAACCATATCATATAAAATGGGCTTACACTTGGAGACGTGCTACAGGGCCCACTTAGTGAAGGCGACTTCATTTCACTAAGCTCCATCATCTTGCTGCATTTTCAACACTGCTCAAGGAGCTTCGGGCGGATTGGGCTCTCTCTAGAACAGTAGAAAGTTCTCGAAGGTCACTGAGATATTAAATACTCGCAGGTTGTTCCTAAAACTGCAGTATCTCGACACTAAGGAGGTCCTCTCTCTCTTCAATGTGTATGTCCCTGTAAACGCAAGGGAGAAGAAGGTCTGCTAGGACTCTATCAGAAATCTAGCAGAAACAGAGAATCTGGAAAACACTATCATTATTGGAGATCTAAACCTCACCTTTCTTTTTTCAGAAAATCGAGGAGGGAGCATCATAAGGGATCTGGCAAGGGAGTTGGTGAAGTAACTCATGCAAGATTGGGATTTTCTCGACATCAAACCCTCTTCTGGTAAGTTTACTTGGTCAAATAAAAGAGTCAGTCCTGGACACATTGCTGCAAGGCTTGATAGATTTATGGTTCAAAGCTCCTTTCTTCTTTTGGGACTAGAAGCTAGAATGCATATTCTCCCTTGTAGTGTATCAGATCATAAACTTATAAAACTTGAGTTGCTATCCCAAAAATACCTTGGTCCTATCCCATTCAGATTCAGCCCTCTATGGATCAAGGACTCTAACTTCATGAATAAGGTCAAGGATTGTTGGAGGATGCCTGTCAAGGGCTCTCCCTTCTTCGTTTGGGAGGAAAAACTCAGAAGAGTCAAAGTTGTTCTTAAAATTTGGGCCAAATCCCTTCAAAATCCGGCCTATGAGAGAAAACAAGCTTAATACAATCTTGAGCTCCATCTCTTATAAACGGATGAAATTACTAAATAAGTCCTAGACAGGGAGGCAGAATTACAACACAAGTTTCATAAGGCATGTCTATCGGAGGAAGAATATTGGCGACAAAAATCTCATAGTCTTTGGCTTAATGCAGGAAATAGAAATTCCTCCTTCTTCCACAAACAAGCCCAAGTGAGAAGAAGCTTCAAATCCATCTCAGAAATCAAGGAAGAGGCCATAACCCACAAGGACTTCAATAGCATCAAAAGAGCAGCGTTTACTCATTTTAAAAATCTTTTCAGTGAAGATGGGGTGATGGACCACAACTCCAAATTTCTATATGAGGTTCCTCCAAATATCACCTCCAAGATGAATCAGTTCCTTGAAGCTAAGGTCACCAAAAAAGAAATAAAGGTGGCTCTCTTTGCCATGGAGCCTGACAAAATGCTCAGACCGGATGGCTTCACTGCCAGATTTCTTCAAGCCTATTGGCAGATAGTGGAAAAGGATCTGCACAAAATGATCTTGAAATCCCAAGCCTGTTAGAAAATTGGGGGCAGCACCAATTCTGCCTTTCCTACCCTCATCCCTAAGGAAAAGGGGGCCAATGTTTTCAACAGATTTCGCCCCATTTCCCTTTGTAAAATAGGCTACAAATCGTTAGCCAAGGTGATTGCCAATAGATTGAAAAGTATCCTTCCTACCATCATCCTATAGAACCAAGGTGGCTTTGTTCATGGGAGGCAACTTGTGGATAACTTAATATTAGTCCAAGAGGCGATCCATTCAAGCCTAAAACGTAAAGAAAAGGGCATGGTTGTCAAGCTAGACCTAGCAAATTCCTTTGGCTGTTTCAGACATAGCTTTCTCTTGGAGGTAATGCAAAAGTTTGGTTTTGGGTTAAACTTTATTAACTGGATCCGGGCTTGTAATTATGAGCCATGGATTGCCCCTCTGGTGAACAGGAGAGCTGTATAAATCTTCAAAGCGACAAGAGGACTTCGTCAAGATTGTCCTCTTTCCCCTCTCCTTCTTCAATTCTAAGCTTATACTTGGACAAGAAACTGTTGATCAGCGGTTGTCATTGATGTCAACCCAAGCAGCACCAGGGGCTAACCCAATATTGCAAGGGAATTTTGACCTACCAAATTAATATATTCTGGGTCAATAATTCTTTTGATGGTTTCTACTTGTCGATATGTTTCCGTTGATATATGGCACGCCATGTAATTCTTCACGGTTTGAGAGATATTCATGTTTAAAGTTGTACCCCCAGTTAGTGGGCTAAAACCCCATGGGGTTGGGGCATGGGTCATTGAAAAGTCATAATTAATATTTTTTAAGCTCCTAAAATCCCTTACACGTTCACTTGTTGAAGCCCCTCTCAACTTAAGCATTTATATAAATTGTGATCCTCATTTCCTCCTTATGTAAGGGATTCGGCCATCTGAAACAGGTCATCGTGGAATTTTCACTCTAACTTTCTTTCTACGAATTTTCAGAAGCTGGAATTTTTATGAGATGAAGCCGAAATCCTAAGGAAGCTGAAGTAAAAATTTCAGATCAAGGTGCGCAATATTTTTGGAGATATGATCTATGGAAGTCAGGGTTTTTGCAGGCTCCTAAAATTCATCTCAAAGAAGTGACCTAGGTAAAATCGTCATAAATATCTCTCTGAGTATCGGATTGGAATTCCGTAAAAAATGGCAGATAGTGCACAGTTTTTAGTTTTTTCTCTATCAATTTCAGAGCCAAATGAAGAAACAATAATACGTGTAACACCATACAAGTGCACTCTGCTGAAACAGTCCATAATTAGGGCATTGTGAGAAATTGGGTATAACTCTCTCTTGAAGAATCCAAATTGGGTCAGACCTGTGGCATTGGAAATATGACTCAGAGAACTACTATAGGACCAAAAATTAGATATTGAGGATCTTAAATAACAGAAATACACTAGATTCAATATCGAGCTCCTAGAAGACAAGAAAAAGCTAGATCATGTATTGTCAAGGATTGCAAAGGACCAAACTTTCTACAGCAGAAAAGCAAAGCAAGGTGCAGCAGAGGGTAGCATGAAAAGAGAAGCAACCAAGGTGCATAACAGCAGCAAGAAGTTCATCATATGAAGTTTTCAAGTGGGCAGCACTGCATACAATCATTGTAAAGGTATCATTGTACTTAGTCATTGTAAATACATTATTGTACAAATTGTACTAATGTCTATCTGCCAAGGGTTGAAGAGGCAGTGTTGGGAGGTCTAGGATCATCATTATGTGGTTGTGTCAAATTTGGGGTTATGGTCTAGTATATCTTCTTCTTCTGCATCATTCTATATCATTGTAAAGTGGACCATTTTCCCTGGTACGAGAGTCCATTCTTCTTTTATTCTTCTAGAGGGTGGTAGGGTGGTGCTAGGGTGGTGCTAGGGTGAGTTATAGCTCATTGGGTGTTGGGGAATCCGTTCAGTTTCTTGAAGAAGATCTAGGCAGTAGGTGGTGCCGTAATCATTGGAGCACAGAAGATGCTTTCTAGATTCTAGGAAGTTGGAGCTTTATTTTCAATTGGAGTTGAATATTAAAGAATTATTAGAAAAGCATTAGGTGGTTTTTGTCCCAAAGTGGGTTTCCACCTTAAAAACTGTGTGCATTTGTGTTTCTCTTGTTTACTGCTATCATTGTACAAACACTGATAATAATTGAAGATTAACTAATGCTCTAATTGAAGGTAATATTGATTCATCCCCCCCTCTCAGTATTTCCAACAATTGGTTTCAGAGCTTGGTTCCTTCAATAGCAGTTTAACAGCTGGAAGGAGGTCATGGAGCATACTAAGAATGGTGTACCTCTATTCAATGAAAATAATTATGCACTTTGGAAAGGAAGAATGGAGGTCTATCTCTTGGCGCAAGGTTACGAAGTATGGGACACTGTTCAAAATGGATTTACATCAACCGCGGATGAACAAGGTAAGAAGAATTTGGTAAATGATGAAAAATCAAAGAATATTATTATCAGTGGACTTATTGAATCTGCTTATCATAAGGTGTTGGGTTGTAAAACCGCCAAAAATGTATGGAACAAGCTTGAGAATATATATGTAGGTGACTCAAATGTCAAATAAGCAAAGCTTTAAATATATAGAGCAAAATTTGAGCAACTCAGATGAAAGAAGATTGCAACATTGTTGCATACTTCCAATACATTGATGAAATAACCAATACTCTGGAAGGATTGGGAGAGCCAGTTGACGAGAAGACTATTATACGGAAGATTCTTAGAACATTACCAGGGAGATTCAACCCAAAGGTATCGGTCTTAGAATACAGTGCAAATCTGGAAAAACTCAGCAAGGAAGAATTACATGGAGTTCTCATAGCATATGAAATGAGACTTGATGAAGAAAAGGGTACTTCAAATATAGAAATTGTGTTTGTTGCATCTAAGCAAACCAATAAGGAAAAACAACCTTCAATTGAAATGACATGCCCCTGCAAGTGTGAAGAAAAGGGAGATGATGGAGAAGGTCTT
This sequence comes from Pinus albicaulis, assembly GCA_034641835.2. Taxonomy (NCBI): domain Eukaryota; kingdom Viridiplantae; phylum Streptophyta; class Pinopsida; order Pinales; family Pinaceae; genus Pinus; species Pinus albicaulis. The sequence goes on from JAXQQM020086681.1 coordinate 11,504, forward strand.
TCAGATGAAGAATATGCTTACTTCATGAGAAAACTAAAAATTGGTAAAGGAAAATTCAAAGGTAAACTTCCATTGATATGTTTCAGTTGTAATGAGGTTGGGCATTTTGCATCAAAATGTCCAAACAGAAGTAATGGCAACTCAAAAGGAAAGAAAGGCTTTAAGAAATTCAACAAGCAAGGATCCAAAAGGAACTTTCTCTTTAAAGAAGATAGCTCATCATCTGATGAAGACAATGACAGTGAAGAAGAATCCAATGAGAGAGTATTGTTTATGGCCAAGCACAATAAACAAGAGGTATCAAACAATGAAGAAGAAGGATGGACCATAGAAGAATTTTATGAGGAAGCAAGGGCTTATAAAAGATCTCAAGGTGGAGAAGATCCATTCCAAAACACTTGAAGAACAAGTTCAAGGTCTCAAAATTGAAGTTGAAGAACACAAATGCATTGAAGAGTCACTTCAAAAGAATTTGGAAGAAAGCAACCAAGAAAGCGAAGAATTAGAAGCCGAAGTAGTCTCGTTGCATGAGGAAGTGAAGAAAGGAAAATCTGTCCAAAACTATGCCAACAGCTCAAGGGCATTGGCAGAATTCATCAACAATCAATGATCTTATAATGATAGAACTGGCCTCAGTTACAAAGAAGAAGAAGCAGGACCTTCTACAAAAAAATACAATGAACCTATGAGATCTAACATACATGAAGACTTCATTGGACAAGATTCGCAAGCACATCCTTGGAAGACGATTCCTCAACAAATATTTTCATCTAGGTGCCAACATATTTTTCATGGCTATTGTTATTCATGTGGAAAATTTGGTCATAAAGCTGTAGAATGTCACACGTACCCTAGGAACCAATACAATTCCAAGAGATTCTTCAAATATGAACCTCCAAGGACTCAGCGAAACATCAATAGATTTAAACATTTAAGAAATAATATTGAATGTTACAAATTTCGAAACTTTGGACACATAGCCAAAGACTGTAGACTTGAAAATCCTCCAGAAGAATCTTCGAAGCCACAGAACGAACGAACATGGAAGAAGAAAAAGAATGATAATTGTGCTCTCGCTTTCAAGGCTCAAAAGAACAAAGATGTATGTTATGTTGATAGCAGTTTCTCAACGCATATGACTGGAGATAGAAATAAATTTGTATCTCTGAAAGAGAAGAAGGACAGAACCATGTCCTTTGGAAATGATGGATCTTCAAATGTTATAGGATCAGGTACTGTCACTCTCGAAAGCAAAGATTCTCTAGCCAATAATGTTCTATTGGTTGAAAACATGAATCACCATCTGCTCAGTGTTGGACAAATGTGTGATCAAGGACACACAATACTATTCAACTCCACGAAATGTGAAATCAGGAAAGGCGTGTATGGTGAAATTTTGGCTACAGCAAGTCGAGCTCCAAATGACATATATGTTCTAGATGAAGCAACTAATTCATGTCTAATAGCTAAAGAGGATGATACAATAATTGGTAGCAATGATGATCGACTAAGTAAGAAGTTTGCTACAAAGGTGCAAAGTGATTTCGATATGTCTTTAATTGGTGAGCTGACATACTTCTTAGGGCTTCAAACATCTCAGCAAGATAAAGGAATATTTATATGTCAAGCCAAGTACATCAAGGAAATGCTCAAAAAAATTAAAATGGAATATTGCAAACCCATCCTTACTCCAATGGTAACAAGTTTCAAATTGAGCATAGACAACTCATCTAAGGATGTGGATCAAAGGTTGTACAGATATATGATTAGTAGTCTTCTATATGTAACAGCCTCCCAACCAGATGTTATGCAAGTAGTTGGAAAAGTAGCAAGATTCCAAGCAGCACCAAAAGAATCACATATTATTGTCGTCAAAAGAATTCTTCGATATCTAAAGGGAAAATAAGAATATGGCTTGTGGTATCCCAAGGGTAACAATCTCATTATTCAAGCCTTTACAGATGCAGATTGGGTAGGAAGCGTTGATGATCGTAAGAGTACTAGTGGAGCAGCATTCTATCTAGGTGGTTGTCTCGTATCATGGTTGAGCAAAAAGTAAACTTCAATCTCATTATCTATAGCGGAAGCAGAATACATTGCAGCAGCATCATGTTGTACTCAAGTCCTTTGGATGAAACAAACTTTGCAAGATCTTCAAGTACAATTCAGTGAGCCTATTCCCATATTCTGTGACAACACTAGTGCCATCAGCATCTCCAAGAATCCTGTCATGCATTCAAAAACAAAACACATTCCGATCAAATATCATTTTGTTAGAGAACAAGTCACTGAAAATAATATCAAACTTGAATATGTTTGTACAAAAGAACAAATTGCTGATATCTTCACTAAACCTTTACCTCGTGAAGCATTTGAATATCTTCGTCAAATAGCTTGGGATTCTCCCAAGTTCTCATTAGATTACAGGTCAGCAAGATGGTTGTGTGTCAGGGGGAGTGGAAGTGTGTACAGGTCCACAAGATGGTTGTGTTTCAGGGGGAGTTACCCTTTGCCATTGATGTCAAAGGGGGAGAGAATGTTGTAGGAAGAGGTTTCATGATCGCAGGGGGAGTACTTGTGTTGCCATCAATGCCAAAGGGGGAGATTGTTGATCAGCGGTTATCATTGATGTCAACCCAAGCAACACCAGGGGCTAATCCAATATTGAAAGGGAATTTTGACCTACCAAATTAATATATTTTGGGTCAATAATTCTTTTGATGGTTTCTACTTGTCGATATTTTTTCGTTGATATATGGCACGCCATGTAATTCTTCACGGTCTGAGAGATATCCATGTTTAAAGTTGTACCCCTAGTTAGTGGGCTAAAACCCCATGGGGTTGGGGCATGTGTCATTGAAAAGTCATAATTAATATCTTTTAAGCTCCTAATATCCCTCCCACGTTCACTTGTTGAAGCCCCTCTCAACTTAAACATTTATATAAATTGTGATCCTCATTTCCACCTTATGTAAGGGATTCGGCCATCTGAAACAGGTCATCGTGGAATTTTCACTCTAAATTTTTTTCTGCGAAGGTTCAGAAGCTGAAATTTTTATGAGAAAAGCCGAAATATTGAGGAAGCTGCAGTAAAAATTTTAGATCATGGTGCACAATATTTTTGGAGATATGATCTGTGGAAGTCAGGGTTTTTGTAGGCTCCTGAAATTCATCTCAAAGAAGTGACCTTGGTAAAATCGTCATAAATCTCTCTCTGAGTATCGTATTGGAATTCCATAAAAAGTGACAGATAGTTCACATTATTTGGTTTTCACTCTATCAATTTTAGAGCCAAATGAAGAAACAGTGACACGTGGCGCGTCGTACAAGTGTGTTATGCTGAAACAGTCCATAATTAGGGCATTGTGAGAAATTGGGTATAACTCTCTCTTGAAGAATCCAAATTGGGTCAGACCTATGGCATTATAAAGACGACTTAGAGGACTACTACAAGACCAAAAATCAAATATTGAGGATCTGAAATAACAGAGATACACCATATTCAATATCGAGCTCCTAGAAGGCAAGAAAAAGCTAGATCATGTGTTGTCAAGGATTGCAAAGGACCAGACTTCCTATGGAAGAAAATAAAAGCAAGGTGCAACAGAGGGTAGCATGACAAGAGCAGCAACCAAGGTGCATAACAGCAGCAAGAATTTCATCATATGAAGTCTTCAAGTGGGCAGCACTGCATACAATCATTGTAAAGGTATCATTGTACTTAGTCATTGTAAATACATTATTTTACAAATTGTACTAGTGTCTATCTGCCAAGGGTTGAAGAGGCAGTGTTGGGAGGTCTAGGATCATCATTAGGTGGTTGTGTCAAAGTTGGGGTTATGGTCTAGTATATCTTCTTCTTTTGCATCATTCTATATCATTGTAAAGTGGACCATTTTCCCTGGTACGAGAGTCCATTATTCTTTTATTCTTCTATAGGGTGGTACGATGGTGCTAGGGTGAGTTGCAGCTCATTGGGTGTTGGGGCATCCGTTCAATTGACTACTGAAGAATCTTGGGCATTGGAGCTTCCATCCAGTGGGAGCTGGAGAAGAATGCTTTTCTAGATTCTAGGAATTTGGACCTTTATTTTCAATTAGAGTTGAATATTAAAGAATTATTAGAAAATAATTAGGTGGTTTTTGTCCCGGAGTGGGTTTCCACCTTAAAAACGGTGTGCATTTGTGTTCCTCTTATTTGCTACTATCATTGTACAGACACTGATAATAATTGAATATTAACTAATGCTTTAATTGAAAGGAATACTGATTCACCCCCCCCCCCCAGTATTTCCAACAGAAACATTCAAATCAAGAGATCATGGGCCTCAACATTGCAAGAGGGGTTAAAAACATAACCATGCTCTATTTGCCGACAACTCTATTTCGTTGGGGGAAGCCTCCGTCCTTATGGCATCAAGGTTCAAAGAAGTGTTGGAGGATTTCTGTGAAGCTTCTGGTAGCATCCTAAAAAAGGGAAAATGTCAAATTTACTACTGGAACACTTCTGCCAGTGTCCTTAGTGCCATCTCCAGATGTATGGGCTTTTCTGCCTTGTCAAATTAGACCTCGTTCAAGTACCTGGGCCTTCTAATATTCCAAAGAAGCGCCTTCAGAAAATACTGGCTCCCTCTGCTTGAAAAATTCAAGCTCAAGGTCTAGGCTTGGGGTTTCTCATGGCTCAACCTTGCAGGTAAGTATGTTCTTATTAAGGTTATACTTAGTAGCCTTCCTATTTTTCAATTCTCTATTATGCTAGCTCCCTCATGTATTCTCAGAAAAATGGAGGAGTTAATCCGAAAGTTCTTCTGGAAAGGTGGAAAACATAATGAGAACATAATCCCTTTGGTGAGTTGGGAAAAACTCACCAAGCCTCTGATGGAAGGAGGATTAAATTTTAAATATCTTTGTGCCCAAAACGTGGCCATGGGGGCTAAATTTATTTGGCACCTCATTGCTCCCAATCCTGGCTAGGCACAAAAGGCCTTGTGGAAGAAATACTTCCCCAAATCTAGAAAACGCTGTCTAGACAACCCCTGCACTAAAATTGGATTGCAATTTATCAAGCTATGGGCTAAAGCCACACCTCTGATCAATCTCAACGCATTTTGAATCCTGAGAAATGGAAAACAAACAAAAATTTGGGAGGATCATATCGTGGATAATTTGCCTCTTGTTGATTCCAATTCCCTTCAAGCGTTGCGGATTTGGATGTCAAATGCTGGCCTCACAACTCTATGGGATATCTCGAGTTGGAAAGACAATCATTGGCACAGTTGGAAGTGGATCCATGTACGTTTGGAGCTGAAACGCGATTGGGATGAATTATTGATGTGTCTCAAAGGAATGGCTCCGATCCATGAGAGGAGAGCTGATAAACGTGGTCGGGGTCCCCAATCAGGATCTTATATAGTGTCTTTGGGTTATAAAAAACTACAGGAATGGCCCTATGTCCCTCCAAACCAAGCGGTTGTGCCAGGCGATCTTCTATGAGTCTGATCCAAAGTATCAATTTTTTTTGTGAAGGATATTTAGAGGCTTTCATGGGCCTTCAAAATTTCGATTATGTTGTGAGAATGAAGAGAATGCAGGTCATCTCCTACTGAATTTCAAATTCGCAGAGGAAATTTGGCAGGACCTTCTGATCCCATGGAAAAATAAACTAAATTTTCCCTCCTCCATCACTGATTTGTTTGCTAATTGGCTGCATATTTATCCAAGATAATTTCCAAAAAATGAAAGCTTCAAAGCTGTCTGGCTCACCTTGCCCAAGATGATTTTCTGGAAAATCTAGATGGAGAGAAACAAGAGAATTTTTAGAGACAAAGGGCAAGATGTGAAACTTATCATGGTCAAGATTAAATGTCAATTGAAAGAAAGTCTGGGAGATCAGCTTGAGGATACAAATTTAAGTCAGCAGGAGCTGGATTGGGGTGCCATGATGGGTCTCAAGTTTTCTAAGGTAGTAAGGCAAAGAAATCCAACAAAAGAATGGAAAATTAGATGCAATGAGAAAGACTTCTCAAATTGGTCCAGCAAGCAATCTAGACCCACTCTATTCTTCGACGGGGCAGCCAAAGGCAACCCTGGAAAAGCTAGCGTTGGAGGAGTAATCAAGAACATTGAAGGCAGAATCAATCACAGTTTTGCCTGGGGCTTGGGCCACGATATAAGAATACAAGAAGAAGCATTGGCTCTATTTCAAGGCCTCAAGCAAGCCAAGGATTTAGGTATCAAAGAAGCAAATGTAATTGGTGATTCTCAGTCCATTATAAAAACTATGGTGGAAAATTCAGTACCTTTAGATTTCAGATTTGCAAGACTGGTGGCTAGGATCAAAACTCTATTTAATTCCTTTCAGAGTGTGAACTTATTTCATTTGTTGAGGGAGAATAACAAGGACACATATTCGGAAGCCAATAAAGCAATCCATCTCTCTTTGGCTCTCTTTTAAGAGATCGGGATGAACAATGGGATCTCATCCCCTAAATTTTTGTTACCATGTTTTATTGCATTTTACTGAACTAGTTTGTTTGTATTCATAAGTTAGGGAAAATTTCGGAGATAGACTATATTGCTAATTGTAAGAACCACTGGCTCTTAACCCTCTGGGCCAACGAGCTCCTGGCAAGAGAGGAAATATGGGCTTTGCAGTTGCTTTTTGTAATCTGTTTTGTGGCATTTTTGGCCATGGCTTTAATATAAATCAATACTCGTTCTTGTAAAAATAATAATAATAATAATAAATAAATAAATAAAAATGCGAAATAAAAAACAAAACAAAAATTAAAAGATTAAAAAAATTAAACCGAAACAAAATAAAAATAAAAATAAAAAAAGTTTTAAAAAATAATAACAAGTAAATTATATATATATATATATATATATATATATATATATATATATATATATATATATATATATATATTAAAAATCAAAATAATAAAATCAAACATAAAAATTTATGAGAATAAAAAAAAAAAAAAAAAAAAAAAAAAAAAAAAAAAAAATTATTATTTTTTATGAAAACGTAAAAAAAAAACAAAAAAACTTTTTTTTTGTCAATCTAAGTGCTTATATTAATTCATCAAAAATCGATTGCATTTGTGCAAAAAATTCTTTTCTCTCTCAGCCTCACTCCACTAGAATTTTTTGGCCAAGAGAGCAGTGCAAAATCTGGAAACATAGACATTGTTTTTACAAGAAGCCCAGAGAGATAATAGTCCTATCGCCCAAAATACAACCAGAACATAAAAACTACCAACAACAACCATACTACATTGGAGGTATCAGCATCTAAGTATTTTTAGGGGCCTTGGGCTTACCATGACCCTCATGAACATGAAAATCAATATGTGCCAACCCTACTTATATTACATCTAGCCTTTCGTTAGACCTACATTGGCTGCGACGTATCGAAGTTAGGCGGTCCAGGATTTCACCTTAAGAGAAATGTAAATAATTTATATAAGCAATAACCTCATATCTATCATCGTACCTTTGCTCCTAGAGGATATCAAATCTTGCATGGATATTGCATAATTTTTTAGAATTGATTGCAACGTTGGGAGTTGCACCACGCTCTATGGCAACAGGGCACGACCCTCGGCAACCTCTTCCTTCGGAATTCTTCCTTCCTCTTCTGTAGAAAATCCATGTAGATTCAAATTGATCTTGTAATATGCTAAAACAAAATACTTGAATTTGCGGAAACCAATTACGATCGAAAAGTCACATGAACAAGAAAGATAAAGAATTTCAATCGCACAACACAAAGATTCATCTAGGGAAAGCCTCAGCTAAAAACCTCGCTATATGTATATTGCATAAGTAATAAAATATGAGAACAATACAATGCTTCTCTCGGGCTTGAGAGCTCTCTACACTATCTTTGTCTATATCACTACCAACCTGTGCACAAGATTCTCTTGGCACACCTTTATCTCACAAGATCCATGCACAAACTTGTGCTTCCTATTGCTTGGTCTCATCAACTCGTGCTCACAAAAACAATGATTAAACCTGTGCCTCCATTCCTCATTTTAAAGGCAATTCAAATGGTTAAAATTAGTGAGTTCTCTAATTAAGGAATGATTTATTTTAGGCCTTGTTCTCACTGCATGTACCACCTATAAAATTTGGGTGATTATACAATTGATAGTAAACTTCCCTTTAACTCCAATCTCAATTGGGTCTTTCTCATAACTTACATGCATGAGTTATTTATGATTGAATTATCAGTTATATGATTGTTCACCGCATGTGAATTAAACCCAATTTAATTCACTTGACCTCTCACTAGTTCTTCCATCAGTTAGAACTAGTTAAACTGATTTAACTCAAAATAAATTAAGTTAATTATTACAACTCAAAATAAATTGTAACTAAACCCCCTAAAATTTAGAGTGAACTCTACATTCCTCCAGTTTGACCCCCAACTTGAATTGACTAAGCTAACTAAGTCTTCCCAACTTAGTTAACTCGTACAAGTTGTCATGTGATGTGGAATTACAATTTTCTTCTAATTTAATTAAGGGAAAATTAAATCAGAAGCCTCTTTGATACCATTTTCAATATTTCTTGTTGAAAATTTCAACACTCCCTCTCAACAAGAAAGGAATTCAACTCTATCATGATCCAATAGATTTGGAATGCTCTGCATGCAACACTTATCTCTAGTGTTGTTGCTACCGCAACTTTTTAAAATGAAAAGCATCCAAATTGAATCAACTATGATGCATATGTCACCAAAGTCTCTGACTGCTACTAGCTACTGAATTTTTTATTGAAAACTCTACGTTGCTTTGACACTGTACTATTTCCAATTGTGCTCTATGCTCCCCAGTATTTGAATGTTGATATTCTCTGCATATTTCACTCTGAAATCTGACTACATCAACCACCATTGATCCATCCTACTACTTTGTACTATGGGCCCCCATAGCAAGGTAATTATCCATGAGGAAAAACATTTCAATGGACCCTGCCCAAATTTCTGCATTCTTGGGACTATTGCTTCACATTGCCCCACCTCTCACTTGGAGGTATGGCTGCATGCGCTCCCTCTGCCCAATTGGCTTGAAATTTCCCCCTACTGGAAGTCTCTGCTTGAGTGGATGTCTCCACTCAGCCTCCTTTTTGCTTCTCCAGTTGTGGCTGCTCCACAACTTTTTGAGGTTTCTTCTAAGGCTGCATGTTGAGAGGCAATTCATGCTCCCTCTCAACCACCAAATCTCTACCCTTTTCCTTGCTCCTAAAATATTTTCATGTGTCTTCGACCTCGAGAGTATACAGGCTCTTGAATCACACACTAATCAGCTTCATCTATCCCATGGATATGTGTCTAAGGAAAACCTTTCCTTTTCTAAATATTGCATCATAGCCACAGTCTTCCAATACCGCGATGGAAACAAGATTCTTCTTTAGCCCTGGAACAAAAAAAACCTCTGCAAGTCTGATAGGGGAGACAAAATCCCTCTAAAAGGTAATTGTACCTATGTCGATCGCGCTATACCTCCCATCATCTCTAAACTCTATGTTATTCTTGAGGTCCTGACCCCTTTCACCTCACTGAAGAGATCTTTATTCCCGTCATATGGAATGATGCACCACTATCAAGATACCAAATGCATCCCATCGTAGTGCTTTCCATGCATGAAATGAGAGTAAAATAAAGCTCAAATTGTGAAGCTATATCTTCACCTATTTCTACAATTGTAGTCTCTTTCTTAATTGCCTTCTTTTGTGGACATTTCGTGGCATAGTGCCCGAAATTGTGACAGTGAAAACACTTGATGTTGGACAAGTCTCCATTCTTTCCCTCTTCCCTTGGGACTTCTTTCCCTTTGATTTCTTTCCTTTGCTGACTAATGCAAATCCCTCTTATGTTTCTTTGGAAGAGATCTTGTATCTAGTGTTCCTCCTAATCTCTTCCTGCACCAAGTCATACGATAATTGCTCCCACTCTGGTAGCTTTTCCCTCCCATTCACTGAATCTTTGTAGTTGTGCCAACCTTTGGGAAGGCCTAAAAGTGATAGGATCAATAGATCATCTTCCAAAATAGTAACACTAACACTTCCAAGCTCATCCTGACATAGGGTGAACTTGTTCAAGTATTGTGGTATTCTATCGCCCATCTCCAACTTGATTTTTCTGAGCTAGTTCTTCAGCGCCATCTTCCTGTGGTCATTTTTGTTCTGAAAAAAATCTATTAAGGCCTTCCACATAGCATATGGAGTTGACTTTCCATGGAGGTTCGAGACAATATGATCTCAAACTCCTTCTAATAGAATCCTTCTTGCCTTCACTACAGCCTTCTTCCATGGTGCCCGATCTCGAGCATTTGTTGTTGGAGGATGAGGAATATCACTGTCTATGAACTCCTTCAACCTGTTGTATTCCAACACTACCTCCATATCATCCTTCCAAGATATTTAATTTGAAGTACCCTCAAGGGAATATTCGAGTCTCAATCCACAAAAATACATCATGATCTGTTTTTGGTCCTCAAGAATAAATCTACAAATTCAATTAACCTGTTCAAAAAAAACTTGTATTATTCTCTTCTATAGTGATTCATGCTCTGATACCATGCAAAAAATCCACATAGATTCAAATTGATCTTTCAATATGCTAAAAAACAATACTTGAATCTACTCTACAATTTGCATAAACCAATTACAAACACAAAATCACATGAACAAGAAAGAGAAATAATTTCAATCGCATAACACAAAGATTTATCTGGGGAAATCCTCAACTAAAAACCTCGCTATATGTATATTTCATAAGTCAGAAAATATGAGAACAATACAATGCTACTCTCAGGCTTGAGATCTCTTTGCACTATCTATGGTTGTCTCACTACCAACTTGTGCACAAGATTCTCTTGGCACACATTTCTCTCACAAGCTCCACGCACAAACTTGTACTTCCTATTGCTTGGTCTCACCATCTTGTGCTCGCTAAAACAACGATTAAATGTGTGCCTTTATGCCTCCTTTTAAAGGAAATTAAAATGGTTTAAATTAGTGAGCTATCTAATTAAGGAATGATTTATTTTATGCCTTCTTCTGATTGCATACACCACCTATACAATTTGGATGATTATACAACTCATAGTACACTTCCTTTTAACTCTAATCTCAACTAGGTCTTTCTCAGAACTAACATGGATAAGTTATTTATGAGTGAATTATCAGTTATCTTATTGATCATTGCATGTGAATTAAATCTAATTTAATTCACTTGACCTCTCACTAGTTCTTCCATATGTTGGAACTGGTTAAATTGATTTAACTCAAAATAAATTGTAACTAGACCCCCTAAAACTTAGAGTGAACTCTACATGCCTTTATTTTGACCCCAACCTAAATTGACTGAGCTAACTAAGCCCTCCCAACTCAGTTAACTCATAAAACTTGTCATGTGATGAGGATTTACAATTTCCTTCTAATTTAATTAGGAGAAAATTAAATCAAAAGCCTCTTTGATGCCATTTTAAATATTTATTGTTGCAAATTTCAACATCGTATTTCTCCTTTGCTTGAACAACCCGATCCCCAAGCTGCCCACGGTGGCCAACTCCACGTTGAGCCCTCCCCCTTTGCCTCAACATGATGGAAATTCATTTCAAGTGTCGTGTTTCTAACCCACTCCACTCTCAGGACCTGCCCAAAGGAGGGGCCACACCAGCTTTACAAACACACAAGACATAGACAGACCCTTGTCCACCAAATTTGAGTCTTCTCTTGCCAATTCACCCCAAGAGCACATTCAACTGGGCACACTGAGTCCACAGCCCTCTTAGTGCTTTCACCCCAATTTATTCGATCTCCTCCTAGCTGTGTCAGAGAAACCACGTCTCCACACCAGCAACAAGATGATGGATTTCGACTCTACGGGGTGGTTAAGGCCCACCAGTAAAAATACGAAGACAACGAAAATGGCCAACCAAAATTTGATCATCGGAACCCCAATTAACATCTAGGCCAAGAAAATTCACTTGTATCTAGAATTCAGCAATGACATTCACTGCAACATAGTCGGTGACCCTATCCCCCAAATCCCAAATCGTTCTCACCCTCACCAGGACTTGACCCTATGAAACCACAAATCACAGTCCATCAATTCTTCTTACTTTGTTCGGGTCAACACCAGTGGGCATGCACAAGGAAACAACCTCTCCATACCCTATTGCCTCAATCCCTATGATCCCCACTCTCATACCTAATGTCCAAATAAAGGTTAAAATGATGAACTAATAGTTTATATAAACTTTACCACCTTTTTGATGTTTCAGTTCCACCCATGCCACTTGGGGTGGTCGTCATGCTTTCCATCAACACGCGTCATGCATGCCACTAGATCATCTGAAGTAAGGCTTCATACTATTTGTTGGTCCATATCTCACGCTCTTGTCTCAATATACACCCCCAAGAGGGAACTAAAATGACTCATAATTTAGAAAAATTTAAACAATTTTTTTTAAAAGCAAAAAATAATATATTTAAAAATTTAAAAAAAGGGAAAAATCTCTTAAAATATATAATTTAAGAAAAATATTTACAAAATTAAAAAAAAAAAAATGAAAGCAAATTAGATAATTAAAAAAAAGACAAACTTAAAAACATATTAAAATATTTTTTAAAAAAATAAAAGAATTATTTATAGCATGGTAAATATTAAGCTATAAAACAAATTTAAAAAAAAAAAAAGAGAAGAGTTTTAAAAACTTAGTTAAAAAAAAACTCTTAAAAAAACATAGGTTTTTTTTTAAACAATAAAAATAAAAATAAATAAAATAAACAAAAAAATAGAGAGGAATTTAAAAGAAAAAGAAAAAACCCCTTTAGCACCCAGGTGGGGGGTTGTCAATTCCTGAATGGATGAGCCTCCACAAAACAATTATTTTAATGTTTTATTAAATGTTCCTTAAAAGACTATATTATTACCGAAAAAATTTCAAATATGTACGATGGATCATAGAAGCCAAAAGTCTAAAAATATATTTTAATCTTTTTCTTTTCAATTCTTTTTCAATGTATTTTTTTAATATTAGGAATTTTGCTTCTGTGATCCATAAATTGTGATTAAATCTTTTGGTGAAAATCACATCAAAATAAATTAGGTCGACGCGTTTTGAACCAACCAGTGTGGTTCATCATCAGGACAAGATGGAAAATCTGATCAAGTAACCCCTTTAAATAGAAAGTATAGCTCCCACTAACCGTTTGTAAAATAGTGGCTAGTATGACTCAAATAATAAACGTTAATTTATTTTATTTTTATTTTATTTTAAAAGAGTAAACCAAATTATTAAAGTTTATAATTTTAATTTTATATATTTATATTTATTTTAATAAAAATAATAATTATTAATTTAATGTATTTTTAAATAATAAAATAAATGTTTTCTATTTATATATTTTTCAGAATAATAATTATCTATTTGTTTTTATTATTATCAAATAAATTAAATGGTAAAAATAGTTAAATAATATTTAAAGTTTGAATATATATATATATATATATATATATATATATATATATATATATATATATATATATATATATATATATATATATATATATATATATATATATATATATATATATATATATATATTAATTAAATCCTATGTGATTCAAAACTCATCAAACAGTTATCTTTTATAAAAATAAATAAATAAAAACAAAAAATAATAAAATGAATAAATAAAATAAAGATAAAATTAAAAATAAAAATAAAATAGATTATATATATATAATAAAATAAAAATAAAATTAAAATTAAATAATTTAAAATTATAGAAAAGCTTTTTAGGAATGAAGGGTAGGAATCCAGCATCTGCTAATCATCCACCCATCATCTATGTTGAGGTTAACCAGCCTCTTTTCGATTTCCAGGGCTTCTCTCAACTTGCGGTGGTAGAAATGGTCAATCCTCGCAATAACCTCAACATCTTCAATGCAAATGTGATGATTTGTCTTCTCAGCATGCTCCACTAGCGCAGAGGAGCGTGATTTACTATGCTGCAGGTCAGCTACATGTTCCTGAATTCTTTGACTAATTGATCGACCAGTTTCACCAATGTAAGGGGTCCCACAGGAACACAGAATCAAGTAAACACCCTTACCATCCTTCGGGCAAATCGAATCCTTAACCGATCTAAGCGAACTCCGAATGGTGCGGGAGGGCTTAAAGGTTGAGGAAACATTATGTTTCTTTATAATCCTGGCGATTTTATCTGTAGTACCTTGGATAAACGGAAGGTGAACTCCAAATAACCAATCACAGGGATCTTTTTTACCCTTAGGACCTTTTTCCGCTTTTCAAAAAGCTTTAAGACATTGACTCGTGTTATAAACGTTTTTTTTTTTAATGTTTTTTTAGTAATTTAATTTTGTATTTTTAATGTTAAAAAAAAAAAACCAATATATTATTAATTTTTTTAGTACTCATTTTTGTTTTCAAATTTGTTTTTATTTTTTATTTATTTTCAATGTTATTTTTAACATTTTATTTTTATTTTTATTTTTTTATTAAACTTATTTTAATTTTTTTAACATTTTGTTTTGTTAATTTTACTTAAAATTTTATGTGAATCATTACTTTTGGAGAAAAAATAAATTCAAATGTTATTATCTTTGGATACAAAATTCATAAAATTTGCTAGTTTTCAATAGTTTCATCAAAAACATTTATTTTATACATCATTTTTAGCCAAAAGATACTAAAATACATAATTTTTTAATTATATCTAGATGTAAAATGTATTTTCTTGAAGTGTTTAAAATTATTATTTTTTAGTGACAATTATTTATGTGTATTAAAGTATTAATTAATGATATATAAATATACAACAACAACAACAACAACAACAAAAATCTAATTTTAAATTATTGCTTTTATTATTTATTTTAAACTTTGGAAAAGAAAAGAAAAAATTCCATTACAAGAAAACATTGCAAAGAAAAACAGAAACCATAAGCTTGAAAAACCCTTTAAAAACATACATCCTCAGATAAAAAACTAGAAGATGAATAAGACAACTTAAAAAATGGTTAAATAACCAACATCTTAAAAAATTGTGCATACTTAGGATATAAGAAAATTTAAGTCTCAAAAATATGCCCTAGAAAAAAAAATGTTGATGTTGTATCAATGCTTCTCAAAATTTGCATGAAAATCACCAACATTTAAAAAAAAATTATACATGCTTAATGTATCAAAAAATTTAAAGTGTCAAAAATAAGCCCAAAAAAAGGGTTGATGTTGTATCAACACTTTTCAAAATTGGCATGAAAATCAATAACATTTTAAAACAAATGTACATACTTAATACATAGGAAAATTTAAAGTGTCAAAAATAAGCTTCGAAGAAAAAGGTTGATTCTACAACAAGACTTTTCAAAATGGGATGTTATTTACAACATATAAAAAAATGAGAACTCGGTACAGTTCCCCTTAAGTTGGTAACTTTGTTTGCACCCTACTCTTGGATTGAAGGATAATTGTATCGAGCAAGACCTCATTTGATCATTAGAAGATTTGTTCGAGAGGAAGAAGTACTTGAGATACTAAAGGCATGCCATGATGAACCATGTGAAAGACACTTTACTAACAGAAGGACTGCATTTGAAGTGCTTCTTTTGGGATATTATTGGTCTTCCCTTTTCAAGAATGCCAAGGAATATGTCAAAAGATGTGATAGTTGCCAAAGAATGGGAAGACCTATTCAATCAGACGAGATGTATCTAGAACTACGGGTATTAATAAATCCTTTTAACAAATGGGCTCTAGATTTCGTTGGACCCATCAATCCTCCATCCAAGCAATAGAGTAATATAATTGTTTGCACACATTATGTTATAAAATGGGTAGAAGATAAGCCACTTAATTTTGCTACTGAAAATGTTGTAGTTACACTTCTTTTTTAGGATATTTTCACTGGATTTGGTGTTCCAAGAGAAATTTTAACAAATCATGGTGCTAAAATTACATCAAAGTTAGTGCAGAAGATTATGGAGGAGTATAAGATCAGACACCATAAATCCACTCCATACCATCCACAAGCCAATGGGCAAGTGAAATGCACCAATAAAGTACTTGAAGCTATATTGACCAAGGTTGTACATTTACGTAGAAGATACTAGGAAGATAGGCTTCCATAAGCACTTTGGCATACCTTACCACATGGAGAAATACTATTGGACATCCTCCTTATGAGCTTGACTATGGAAAGCAAGTTTTTCTTCCTATTGAATTCCAAGTGGAGGCTTTCAAGACATCAACAAAGTTTTGGCTTAATCTCTTTGAAGCATAGAAATAAAGGACGGCACAATTGAATGAACAAGATTAGATCTGAAAAGATGTCATATAAAGAAAAAGCATAATCTAGGAAAAAGGGAAAAGGTAGCATGATAAATTCATCAAAGTCAAAAATTTCAAGCAAGGTGATTGGGCTCTTCTCTTTGATTCCAAGTTTAAATATTTTCAAAGGAAATTTCAAACACATTGGCTTGGTCCCTATGAGATGAATTTTTTTTTGATAATGGAGTAGTTAGAATTAAGACTATTAACAAAGAAGGGATCACCTTCCTTATTAATGGGCACAAATTAAAGTTATATCATAAGCCTTTGACAAGAGAACAATTTGTTAAAAATCTGCAAGAAAACTCTTATCTAATGTTGGTAGAGAAAGGGGATTTCTCTCCTCTACTACAAAAATAACTGTAATTTCTTTTTCTTTAAAAAGAAAACAAAATAAAAATAAAAAAATAAAAAATAAAAGCATTATTGGTATTCTGATGCAAAAAAACTTAGTTGAAAACCAAGGGATCCTTGGAAACTTATATCTTCCCATCCCCTTTCATTTTGCTTGCAAAATAAATTTTCAAGTTCAAATAAATTTCTTTGAAGAATTTATTTCTCTTTAAAAGAAAACTTTCAACATTCATCATCATCATTAGTCATTGTCAACATCTAGCATCAATAAGTCGTAAAGCAATAGCTGATAGGATTGAAGATAAAATTTCATAATTGTCAACATTATGCAATTGATTGTAACATTCTGTAGCCAATTCTTCCAAGATACATCAAGGACCTACAAGCAAGAAAAATCAATACATAAAAGTGATGTATTCATCATTAGGTAACTATAGGAATGGATATTCAGTTTCATTAAAGTAAACTATAGATATTAGAGTGGATGGATTTATTCGCACATTATTGATAGATATTTGAATTAATGGCTTGCATTTATTTTATGACTTTAATCACACCCCATCACTTCACACTCTTATATTTCGTTTCATCATATCAAAAAATCCCCTTATCGCATGCAAATAATTTGAATCCCGAATTTATTAATATTTAATGGATCGGATCCGAATGAATCATGGGTAATTATGAATTAAAATGGGAGAGTTCTACTCCAATACTATCACCACCTTGAGCCATTGATATCATTTTAACCTCACCATTGTTGAATTTCAACATTTTGTTGCTTATGTCTCCATTGAAACCTTCTCAAAAGAGATAATTTGGAGGTGAAACTTCTTCTTCATAATGATGGGGGTTATTGTTTGACATGAACCTATGGGGGTGAATTTCCTGAGCGCTTATCCTCAAGTCCACGAACAATTGTACAAGGTAGGAGGGATAAGGTTCTTTTAGATGTTTAATGGGCATGAAATCGAGATAACCAAAGCATTTTCCTAGGCCTTTGACAAAGTAGAGATAGAAATTGGGGAAATTAAGCTGAATATAAATAAATCCCTCAATTGACACAACTGAACTTTCAAGAAACAATGAGAGCTAGTGTAAAAACTAGAGATTGAAATATGAACAATGAAAATATTTTCTTCATAATCCAAGTATGGATATCTCAACCTTCAAGAAAGGAATTCTTGTGTCTGCAATAAATTCTAAATGGAAAAGTTTATTATTAGTGTTTCAAAAATTCCTTACCTACGAAGGGAGGTACTAAGTATTACTCTTCTACCATGTTATACTTTTAATACATTTTAACAAGGGAAAAGAGCTCAATCTGTCTTACTGTCTTGTGTGGAGCTTGAAAAAGATGGCATTCAATATTCATAGCGACTCTAGAAACATTGATCAGGCCTTATATGATCATGGGTTGATTAAGAATCTTGTAGAAGCTCAATTGAAGATCGATGGTGATAATTGGAAATATTTCCTTGTAAGGAATCATTTCGTAGAGAGAATGGAAGAAGAAGAGGTCAAGAAAATTAGGAGAAGTTGCGGGAGGGTTTCTACAAACTCTATCCCTGAGCCTAAAGTAGAGGAAAATGAAAATTTGTTCATTGAAGCTACGACAAAGACAAAGGTTCCAAGTTTCAAAAATATAAAAGATAACATTCCACTCATTGAATTCATGAAGCATTCAAAATCTTCAAAGGGAATACCAAAGAAGAAGCCAAAAAATCAAAAGAAATAGTTGAGTAAACATGAGGAAAAGATGAGCTAAGGAAACGCCTCCTCCCACATTTACCTACTTTTACAAGCTCCCCAGGGTAATCATGATCTAAGAGTCACTACAATACGACCCGAACTCCAAGTTCTTGTTAGAGAAGTGGGTCAGGGAAAATTTTAGGGGCTAATATTTGCAGGTGGGCTAATTTTATATACTTTTTCTAAAAGAAATATTCACCAATTTCCATTTTTTCTACAAATAATTTGCCCAAATTTTATAGTATGAAATTATTTTACCTTAAAAATTGCCAAGATATTATATAGAATAATATAATATGATCTGAATATTAGATATTTTTACAAAAATATCATCGAACATTTTACAATTTTTCTATTATAGGTTACTAAGATTCACCAAGGTTTCTAAAATTTCAAATAGATATCCATCCTCAAAATTTCCCTAAAGTGGGTACGACTAATTGGAAGAAAATTGACATCCCTCAAATACTACAGAGCACTTAGGAGCCTAACAACCACCCCAAGTGATCAATCCCTAAGTTGGAACTCTTTTTCACAAACTTGACTCCACAATTGCACCCTTGAAACACTTTTCATGTGATAATGAGTCTCCAGCCACACCCACAAGCCTACCTCCATGTGGTTGTGACCCAAAATCCTCAGTTTTGTGCCAACGATTGCAATATCTATGCCACTTTTTTAGGTTAGCCTTTATACCACTGCCCAGAACTTCCTATAACTTTCCAGAGTCATAGCTTATATAATTACAATGCTTAAAAATCACAACTTTAGCAATATCTTTACCTATATTTCCTAATGCATGATACACATTTTGTTAAAAAATATGACATGGAAGCTACCAGTCATGAGTGCATATATCTCGTCATAAAATTATATTCTTCATGTGAGAATCATCAAGAAGGATCAATTCCCTCTCAGGCTAGATGCAACAACACTTGTTAGCACATGCATTCATCAACCATTTTAATCACATAAAATCATGAACAAGAGCCATAACTAGAGCATATCATAGAACCATGCATATAACAAGCATATAACCAGAATATAAACTATGAAAAATCATACATAAGATCAACATAATAATTAGTACATATGCTCATAAATCACAATAGGGGAAATAACTCATTAATATATGCAAAGGTCAACCAAGTCAAGGACTTCCACGTACTACCCAACCATATATTGGGTTGAACCAATTCTCTCTTTCAGTCAATCACCACCACGCCATATTCCAAGAATTAATGTGGTATCATAAGGGTTAAACAAAAATAAAACCAACTATGGCTTCTAGAAGCAGAACCACCTCAACCTTCCACTAGAGTGATTTCACCTAACCAGTCCAAAAATCACTAACATCAAACTAGATTGGTCTCTCCCCAAGTTGTCCAGGGCTCCAATGATTCTATCTCAATCCACAGCCTCTAGAGACTCTGGTTGTTACAGGGCTCTAGAGAACTACCATCTCAACCCACAACCTCCAGGGAACCTAATCTATTCCATGGATCAAGAGATTTTATCCCAACATACAGCCATAGGGAAACTGAGAACCAATCATAAACTCCAAATGGGGAACCCACTACATCATGGCTATATAATAAATGGCAACGAAAGGTTGAAACCACTGTCATTCCATCCAAATATCCATGCCAATCACAATTCATAACCAATGAACCAC
>JAXQQM020057806.1:0-10671 GCA_034641835.2 Pinus albicaulis
AAAGAATATAGCTAAAAAATCCACTATCTTCTATTATGTATTATATCATGGATCATGAAACAATTACATACAAAGCTCCAATCCAAGAGCTCTCGGTACAATTAGCTAAGCTGTCTCACCTTTGTCATACAAAAATTGGCAAGTTCCTTAGCCAATTTCTTGCCCTCCGAACAACACCTTCCCTTTGCGCAATCCCGAGTGATAGAAATCCTTTGAATGAATGATCCTTCTTGCCTTGGTAGCACAATCTATATGGGCACATCCGTGTGTGTGTGGTTGCATGTGTGCAACCGATAATGTCACAGCCCGATAGTCAATCTGCAATCATTTCACCTACATCTCAAGCTGGGTCTCCACTAGATCGACATGCAAGTAGTTAATAGAAAATATTAAGTTACATGTGAGACCACTAATTGTGAATTAATTAATAATTAATTCACTTGATCTCTGCTTAGTGTATCTTCGATTCTGACTAACAGCTGATTTTAACTCACTTAAACTGAGTTAAACTACTTTACAAATTTCATAACTGCACTTCCAACTCTGTTATAACTTCGAATCACTCAGTTACAACTAAGTCCACTTGCATGTCCCACCAACCAACCTATTAACTCGAAATTCCTTTAACTAACTGATTTGCCACTTCAGTTAACTATTTCCAAGTGCTCATTGACAATAGTTATTTTTTATTGTCCAACTAATATTAAGGGATAATAATAGTCGAAATGCATCTATAAATATACATGCAATCTATAAATAGAACTTTCACATACATCTATAAATAGACGTGCATCTATAAATAAACATCCACCTAAAAAATAACCCGAGGCTCCATCCTATTGTAGGTGCTTAATTTTCACTAGGATATTCTTGTTGAATCTCAACACTCCCTCTTGACAACAAGAAAGGGATTATCCTTCACCCGAATCCTGTCTCTATGGTATTCGAATTTGCTCCTGGTGAGCACTTCGTCAGAATATCTGCATCTTGATCTTCCGTAGGAATGTACTGAAGCAACATGATTATCCTCTACACACAATCTCTAAGATGATGATATCGGATATCTATATGCTTAGATCGATCATGAAACACAGGATTAATCGAGAGTTTAATGCAAATCTGATTATCACAATGAATCACTGTCGGATCTAAATGAGAACCAAACAAACCAACCAAGATCTTTCTCATCTAGATAGCCTCACATGCGGCTTGAATGTGCCATGTATTCCCGCTTGTTAGTATGAATCCTTTGTCGAAGTGTACGAAAAAGGACCACTTTAGCTACACATAACTAATACCCCTAACAACAAAAGTGGTTGCCAATATATTCAGATCTATGGTTAGTTGAACATAAAAGAGCTACAAAAACTAGATCTATGCATGGAAAGACATTAAGCAGAAAAAACAAGGGTTTGCTCCATATACCAATAGACAAGACAAGAACAATTTTTGAAAGAATTTTTATATTAATTGGGCACCTGGGAGGAAAACAAGAAGGCGTATTCAATTCTCCTCAGTGGGATGGGTTCTTGGAAGTCCTCAGCACTTCAGATCTAAGATTTCTCTCTCTTGTTGGTGTAGAAAACCCAATGCAAAGAATAGAGCTCAAAGGGAGCTCACACAGCAAATAATGGAAAAATGTGACCAAGTGTATAGATCCAGAGTGATCTAATAGGCAACAAAAGGTGAAGAATGTTAGGAAAAACCCTCCTATTTATAACAAAATATTGGGTCATTCTAGATCTTGGTGCATGATTAAAATAATGTTAACCAAATCTAGATCCACCTTTTACGGAATATTTTATTATATTTGTTGGAGGGAAAAGGTATTTGACTTGGGTCAAATCCCTTTATTTGTCAAAAATAAATAAATAAATGATTTATTTATCTTTTTAAGGAAGTGGTTGAAAGATAATCAAATAAATAATGATTTATTTAATTATTTGTGGGTGATTTGATCATATTTAACAAGGAATATTATCTAAATAAGATTTAAATAATTATTCCTAGAAAATAATAAGATAAATAAAGGTTTATCTAATTAATTTCTTTGTTTTTGGGTTAAACATGACTGGGAATAATAATTGAATTATGGTTTAATTAATTATTCCATGAGGAAAATCAAACAAATATAGGTTTGTTTAATATTTCCTTTTGGGGTTTCCTGTTTGGACCATAAATAACCTAATAAATGTGGTTTATTAAGTTATTTAACATAGTGAAGGCAATTTTACTTGGGGTAAAATTGGTCTTACATGGTGTACTTGGGTCCATCTAATGATAATAGGTTAGATGACCAAAAAATGGTGTAACAGATTGCCCCCCAGCGTGCGAGTGTCAGGAACAAATCGTATGACCGAAGTACGTTGTAAGAGCTCAATCACTAGACAAGAAAAGGGAAGTCAGAGAGAGAAATGCAAGGTAGATAGTGTGTTGAAGAACTAGACCCTGAGGAGACGAGACTCGCAGGTGCAAAAAGTCTCTTTTTATGAGAGGGTACCTGTGCTGAAGGCGGCGGGGGAGGCATACCTATGCCCGCCGAGACAAAGTACAAAAGAATAGTGTGTCCAGTAAACAAGGGACCGAACCATAAAGTACAACCGGCATAATCATGAGCCAGATAAAAATACAATGAGGAATCCCACATACATGTTGTGCCTGGGATAACAGCCAGGACTGATACAATAATATCTGAGTATATGAGATACAAATACAACCCAAATGCCCCCTGTAAATGGGGAAGGGCTCACAAAATCTGACTGATACATGCAAATCAAAGAGGCGCTGCAAGTGGCTAAGGCCGACATCATCAAATATCTGGAGCTGCATCGAAGGCTGCAAGGAGGAGGTCATCCGGGCATGTGGGGGGCTACCTGCAGGGCCACCCCCTCATGAGGGTTGAGACATCTCACACACACCCGGGAATCATCAAGAGCCGCTGCTGTATCACTGAACCATCAAGTATACGGATCTCGGTCATGCTGAAAGGAGTTGGAGTGGAGAAACAATCAAGTCAAAGGGAAATGAGAGATCCCTTGGCCTGATCCGAGGCACCGAACAAGAGTGGAAGCTGGAACCAAGGTACACCACCCTCTAGACCTGGCTTCTGGAATGAATGAGCTGATGTCGACAGAAGGAGGTCCGCCATAGGTGAGGCAATGAGATATCCTCAACTAAGGCACGAGAGAAAATAGTAGAGCGATGGACAGACTGACACTAATGATGATAGTGAAATGGAAAGGACTGAGTAGCGAATGGATGACTTCCCTTGTTAGAGCATAAAGGGCATGAATGACATGGCAGCGACTGACATAATATCATAAGGGATAGGGGACAGTGGGACTGAAGGTCATAATGTGCGACACAAGAGAGATACCAAGCAATGAAGGATGGAGGGCTATAGCGGGGTACAAAGGGACTCGGGATAGACTCCATAAATGCGATGATGACTCAACTTGGATGCTCTAAACAAGGGCGACTCGATGGTGCTGCCACACAGTAAAGGCCCAATGGGGGACCATGAAAACATGAGTACAAGATGGTAACTCATGACAAAAATTGACACGAACAAAGACAAGTAAGGAGGCAAAATGGTGCCCCAAGTACAAGTGTCGTAAGTGAAGAAATGCGATTTTAAGGAGAGGTGAAGTGACCCTTCTTGGAAAAAATGTGTCCTGGTGAAGTATCAAATCACAAAAAACTAACAGATACCCATTTGAGGGCTCGGTGAGAGATTTCCAACGGTGCAGACGGTTTGTCAAACGGGGCTACGGTATGGTCGCAGCAGGCGAAAGAAGAAACAAGGGTTCTCTTTTAATAAGGTAGTTTTCCCTCCAAATTCACTCATTTGCTAGTGTTGCTGTGGTGAATGTAGAGAGGAGAGAAGGCCCTAAATCTTGCGGCGAGCGTAGCGGACAAACTGACCGTTGGAATCGAGATCCGTCAGTGGCAGGTAAGAGGCCTAACCTTAATCTTTCATTTTGATGGATTGAAAGTTCAGTTTAGGGCCCAAAATCTCAGTAACAGACCCTCCTTCATCTCTACGGTCGGGTCGCACTTTTTGGGCCAAAAAGTGCAACCTGGGAAGCAGGTTTTAGGGCAAAAACTGCGACCTGTCCCAGAATTGGGCAGAAAAGTGCGACCTGGAAGATGAGGGGGTTTTAGTGCTGTTTTATGGCTGAGAGTTGGGTTTTTGTGTTTGGTTATGGTATTCCCTATCTGTATGCTGAAAAAGATGATGTTTTTGTGCAGATATGGCAGATATACGGGTTAACTGGAGAGAGAGAGACCTGGGTACATTACGGGCAGAGATCCAGGCAGATCAGGGTGTCCGTCGTGTGTTGGCCAGGTTTGGGGTTCTAAAGTTTTTGGAGAACCCTTTGATGAGAGCAGGAGAGCCTTTGTTGGCCCGGATTATCAGTTACTGGGATCTAGAGCATGAGGTCTTTGTAGTGCAGGGGCACAGGATCGAACTGACAGTCCAGGATGTGTATTTCCTGACGGGTCTCCCGCCACTGGGGATGGTGGGAAACACGCAGCCAGTATTACCGCGGGGGCGGCATATCATGGAGTTTGTGGAGCGACATTGTCGACCGGGTCTCCAAGTCAAGGGGACTCGGATACCGATCGGGGATCTAGAGAGACTAGAAACCCGTGCAGTGGCCGCAGCTGTGCTGCGTATCCTGGGCAACCAGGCGCTCCATCACATCACTGGGGGGCAGATGATGATTGTGGAGAGTGTGTTGAGTGGGACCTACTATGGGTGGGCCCAAATGATGCTGGTGTCGCTAAAACGACAGTTGTCGCTCTGCAAGTGGCAAGTGAACCACGATTGCTCGTATGGGACTTTATTGTGCGCCTTCTTCTTTGAGAAGATCCCGACCTTGCGGCCTCGTATACAGCTTCCAGATGGGGGCCCGAGAGAGCCCAGGATGTGCCGGTGGGGGCGGCTACTGTGCAGAGGAGGAGGAGGGGCGGTCGGGTGAGTGTTTCGACCTGAGTTCTTTGCCCATTGGGATCAGATGTCGTTATACATAAACGACTATCCCTATAGTGGGATGAGTTATTGTGGGGATCCGGACCTACCACTTCCGCCTGGTCGAGTATGGGGGCCCGATGGTAAGTGATAAGTAACTATTCTTGTATGGGCATGTTAAATTTATTGAATAGTAGATATGGTACTGAATCATGTACTTTTGGTATGCAGATATAGCTCCGGTAAAATCGACCGGATATATGGGACGCCCGACAGCCTCTGGAGCTGCAGGGTCGAGTGGGTCGAGAGTAGTGCACAATGAGGATGCGGCCACCCTTCTGGAGGACATCCGCCGTAGATGCGAGACGTTGCTGACCAGAGTTTCAGAGCGCGGGTGGCAAGACTTAGACGACCAGTACGTGGAGGCATGCATTGGTCTTCCCTCGGAATGGCGAGGTGTCATGCGGCGCATGGCAATGGACGGTCAAGGCATACGTGATCTACGGGCTGCAGGGGTAGAGCCATTGGCTCGGGATCCGCCAGACAGTGAGTAGGTGTGGGGCATGTGGTGGCCCCTAGTGTGTATGTAGGGGCAGGTGGTGCCCCCAGTTTTGAGTTTTTGTAACATGCTATGGGCATGTCATATGTATCAGAGTAGATGGACTCTAAACACATGTTTTGTGACACATATTATGGATATGCATCATTTTTAATGATTATGAATGTTATTGTCTTGTATGAAATGCATGTGATAAATGCCAATCTAGAACATGGTTTGCAATACTATCTACATAGTGATTATGTTCTCGAGGTACATGGTTGAAAGTTATGGTTTCAAATTCACGTATCAAGAGTTTCACTCATAAATATCATCTAAACAGCACAGGGTTATGCACACGATAAACACCATTTAGTTGCATGACAAGAAGTAGGGAATCCAAATGAACATGCAGATGGAGGATGCGATGAAAGAGGGCATCGGCTAAGAGACCACGCACTGCATCATATTCGGCCTGATTGTTGGTGGCAGTACCAATGCAGACCCCGTTTGAGAGAACAAGGGCATGCAAGGGGGTGAAAATGGCCCAACCTGTCGAGGATAGATTCCAGGAGTAACGACTTGCACCATCGGCGTAACCGATAAAGGGTGGGGACGGGAGGTCCTGCGGAATGGTGTTACAAGACAACAAATGAGGGGAGGAGATACAATGACGGCAGCGTGAGTGTACAGAAGACATCGAGCGGCAACTGCGGGAGGGAGTGCAAGGAGCAGGATGACTATGACTCATATACAAACTAGAGGGTGGTATATGAGGGCTATCGGAAGTATGGCGAGGACTCGGGCTGCGGAGGTCAACAGAGATACGGGTGGAGTGATCTCGTGTATGGGTAGAAAAGAGGTGGTCAGGAGAAACAACAGGGGAGGATGCAGGGGGACTGGGCTCCGAGTGTCTCGCAGAGGAGGATAGGTAAAGAATGGTTGTGGTAGACTCCGTCATCTGAACATCAGGGGGGGGAATGTCGATGGGGGCGGGGGGATCCTCAGGCTGGCCTGAAGCATACTGCGCGAGTATGGGAGAGGCAGATTGATTTTGTTCAACCTCATACTCTCGGACTACCTCTAAAGAGGCGCGGTAATGCGTCAGGTGAGGAAAATGGTGGGAGTAATGGCCATGAACACCGCACAAAGCACAGGGTTTATTGGTGCGGAGAGTCTTGGGGTTCTTGGTTACGGACGAAGAAGGAATGGAGGCTTCAGGGACCGTAGACTCGGGGAACGCGACTTTAACCATGGGCTGAATATGGGGCAACTCAGGACAAGCATGGGTGGCGTGACCAGTGACATCACACAAGGCGCAAGGCTTTGCGGGTGGAGGAGGGGCTGGGTTAGTCGTGATGGTCTTGTCTTTGGGTGCCCCCTTGCGAGCTTTGCCTTTCTTCCTGGGACCTGTCACGACAGGAGAAGGGTCCTGCGGAGGTGCTGGGGGCACAGTGGCAACGGAGGAAGCGAGGGGGACCGGTTGAACTGGTGTCAAAGCCATGTAGGGTTTGGGGTGACCAGGAGGGGTAGCGGCTGGAGGGTCAAGGTACCAGACGGGTATACCCCGAGTCGGAGTGCAGGGAGAGGAGAGGGTGGCCATGATGGGGACATAATAGACTCACGGGAGGAGCCAAGAAGGTATCGACCGAGCGGGTTGTGACCCGGGAGGGATGGCTACGAGATGGTTAGGCCACAGGGGAACCGATCCATGAGGACAAAGGGGTTCGGGGATACTAGGCGCGGGAAGGGCTAGAAGGAGGAAGTCGGTGGCTAGGAATCGTAGAGGACTCGGGTTGCGGAGGGCGAGGTGGAGGTTGCTGACGAGCCGAAGCAGGTCGCTTAAGGGCAGCCTGAGACGATTGCATCATGCAAACATTCGATAAGCTGGGATCAGTGATAGGAGGAGGGGGGAGACCGGGAAAAGTTCCAAGCAGGGAGGAATATTTGTAGACGCCGGGGGAGACACTGGTCAAGGAGTCGACAGTTTTCTTGTTGGCTACAGAAGAGATGGTCGTCTCAGGTGAGGTCTGAGATTTTGGCTCATGATATGTCAACTGGTCAATGGTGACTATCTTTCCATTATGGGGGAAAGACATCTTGCGGAAAACCACGGATGGGACAACAGACATAGCATAGGTGTAGCTTCGCCCCAATAGAATGTTGTAGTCTAGCGGGGTGTCGATGACTTCGACGTCAACGCAAACAGTCTTACCGGCGAGGGTGATAGGACAATTTCGAAACAGGCCAATGGGCTGGGACGCATGACCGTCCCACGCTCGAAGGGTGATCATGGAAGGGGCCAGCTCGGGGGATCCGAGTTGCTTCCAAACCGAAGCGGACATCACGCAGGTGGATGCCCCCTCATCAATTATACACCGGGACACGTTGGCGTTCCGGATCTTGACGGGGATTTGGAAGGCGACGGAAGGAGGAAGAGGAGGATGGTCTGATTGAGTGGCATCGAAAACAATCATTTGGTCATCAGCAGGATCTACAGTGCCCACGGCAGATAGTAGAGCCTTATTTTGGGAAGGGCATGACTGGAGGAGTTCCAGTGTGGAAATGGCAGCAGGAGATTGCGCCAAATCATCTACTATGCTATACGAATGAGCAGCTCGACCGGAAGCAGCGTTTCAACGTAATGGTCCCTTAGGAATCTTGGTATGAACCTCAACTTTGGGTTGAGGGATATGTAAGGGGCCACTGGATGTCGAAAGAGGCTCTGTAGAACCTGAAGAAGGAGGCTCGGGGGCAGACTGAGTAGGAGGCTTGGGGTACTGGCGAGACAGAGTTTGAAGGTGAAGGTCGACGGTTGGGGATGGATCAGAGGTCATCATGAGGATCTGGTAATCGGAGGAACCAGAAATGGAAGGTGGAGTGGAGACCCGCCCGTCAAGTGGTTGGGTAGCCACGAATCCTTGCTGAGGGAAAGGATCAGTAAACACAGCCGGTTGAGTGGTGGCCACATTAGGGGGAGCGTGAGGGGAGGCATGTTGTCCGCGCAAATGGCAGACTCCCAAAATACGTGGTAAAGGGGACAATCGTCGTTGTAATGACGCGTGTACATGCCCCTGAACAGGCTTGTTGGTATGAAAGAGCTTTTAATCGGCTTAGGTTAGTGACTGTTGTGATTAACGCAGTGTTAGGGTAAGTACCCAAGGACCAGGTCTATGAGTACCGGGGACAGTTGATTTGGATTGCCCTCTTCCTTCCTTGAGAAGAAGGGGGGATTAGTCGCTACTAAGCATTGCAAATACTTGCCTGAAGAGAGTGGCCGTCTTGTTCTTTGGGGTTGAGGAGGCAAGGGAAGTGGAAGCGCATATGCTGGAGGAGCTGGCACACCAGGTTGCGGATAAGGGTAATGGTTAGGTTGGGCAACATTGAGGTAAGCAGGAGGTTGGGAAAAAGGAGGAGGCATGCCGTATCCTGGATACATGCTACCGGGAGGGGGAAGAGTGCTAGAGGTGCTGGCCCCTCCATGAGGGAGACCATAGCCCATAGGAGGTTGAGCATATGGATGGGAAAGGGCTCCAACGATACCGTCGGTGGAATGAGATGCCCCCGGGGCGTTAGCGCCACCGGGCCTGGGGAGGTCAGGAAGGACGGTATAAACATAACCAGACTGGGCGTAGATCAAGTCATATTTCAAGGCTATTTGGAGGGCGGCTTCTTTGGTTTGAGGGAAATGGGAGGCGACATCTTTGCCGATGGGAGCTAGGAGAGAGCGAAGGAACCAGTCCATATAGATCCGATCTTCGAAGGGGGGAGCTCGACATAAGCTGCGTCTACGTCGCCATTCCTGAACATGGGTGGAAAGGCGGGTCGAAGATGTTTGCTTAAAGGAAGTCAAGAGCTCTGTACTAGTATCGTATCGGAGGGGGAGTTGGAAGTAAGATAAAAAGGCTTGGGCAATGGTCGCAAAGGTGGTATGGGAAGAGGTGGCCTGGTCGACATACCATTTAGAAGCTTCGCCGGTGAGCGTGCGTTGGAACAAACGAAGACGGATGGAGTCATTGGTAATGGAATTGGAGGAACACCACATGTGGAAAGATTGGACATGATTGGTTGGATCTTCTCCAGCAAGGCCTTCGAACTTAGGGATGTCAGAGGGGAGCTTGGTTGGCATAGCAGGCCAACCAACATCGTGGCGGATAGGGTCGTTGATCAACTGATTGAAATCGGGGAGGCTGAGGCCTGCAATGTACGGCAGCAAGGGTGTGGCCGAGGTAGTTCCTGTGGCGGTTCCGCTAGTGGCAGGTCCGGCATTAGGGCCTGGAGCACCACCAGCATTAGGCCCTGGACCAGACATAGTGAAGGTGACAGGGGGAGAACCAGGAGGAGAAGGAGAACCCAATGAATCAGGAGAGGAGTCGGAGTGCGGACTCGGAGGAGGACTGGCTCGACGACGGCGGGACGGAGCAGGTCGATCGACCGGAAACTGAGGGTGAAGGCCAAGAAGTCTCCGGGAAGTGCGCCTTGGGGGCGCAATGATGACAACACAAACACGACACAAGGGGAAGAAGAACGACCACAAGGGCAAGGAGGTGCAGAATCAAGTGATTACAATGTCGAAACAAGGGCAGATAGGTGTAGTGTCAATTGATTTTAAAGTCTTTTCCTGGCGGTGTAAACCAGGCTCTTCTTCGCTTAGGGTGAGTGTGTGGCGTGCGTTAATTTTAATTTTTAAACCCTTTCCATTTTGAGAGCAAGAAAAAAGTGTGCTGCATAACTGAAAATAAATCTGCAGAGAAAAATATATAATGCTAAAATAACAGAAAATTAACAGCTGCTATTACATCTATCTAACCCAAGAAGGCGGGTCCCTCAAAACTAGTCTAAAAAAGGGGAAAAAATCTAGTCAAAACACACTGAAAAGAGGCCAATAGATCTAAGGTTGGGAGGGACAGGGATCTAAAGGATAAAGCTGCTGAAAAGAGGTGCAGATCACAGCTAAGAGACAGAGGCAAGGTGGCTGGAAAAAAGGGAGGAAATCAACAAAAAGCGGAAAGGACAGGGAGGAGGTCCTAAAGAGAGGTACAAACAAAACGACAAGAGGTGATTTGAAAGGAAGAAAGGCTGATTTAAAGGGAACGAAAGGAGGTATCACATGCGGAAAGGGAAGATTTCTGGAAATACGAAAAATGGACTTTGAGCC
>JAXQQM020069474.1:0-11228 GCA_034641835.2 Pinus albicaulis
ACAAAGAAGTGGTCCACCAAAGTGTAATACCCCATAGTGACAGAGAGTGATGGAACATATTGCATGCATTGCATGGTCCTATCCCCTATGACCAAAATAGAAAATCCCTCAAAAGTGTCAGTGGGGATCCCTCTTCTCTGCACAAGATGAGCATCAATAAAGTTGTGGGTTGCCCCACTATCAATAAAGTTGTGGGTTGCCCCACTATCAATCAAGATAGATAATCTCTGGTTCATGATTGAACCTTGTACTCTCAAATTCAATTACTTAGGCACTCCTCTCAAAGAGGCAAGAGTCCCACTAGTTGGAGCAAAGGCTCCCTCTCCATCTTTGGATGGTGTTTGATCTCCCTCCTCATCATCACCAGCACTGTGACCCCTCCCAGGTCCATATTTTTCATCTTCCTCCTAAAAATCTGAGAAGACTTCTATATAGTGTGCCCTCCCAGTAGCACATCTATGTCCCAGTACCCATGACTCTTGGCAAGTGAAGCACAATCTCTTTTTCCTCAATTCCCTCCTTAGATCAATGTCAAGAGGTTTCTTTAGAGAGCACTCCTTGGGGGGAGAAGTTTTTCCTTCCTTCCCATTAGAAGAGTGGGGGGCTTTGCTTTAGAAAGTGGCTTTTTCTTTTAGCAGGGCATATTGGAGATCTCTAGCTCTCTCAATGGCATTATGCAAAGTGATGGGCTTGGTAGATTTAACCAACTCATGCAAAGGCTCATCCAGGCCATCAATGAACATGTAGACTCTCCTTGCTACAGATAGATCAGGAACCATAACTAATAATCTCAGAAACTCAGAGATATAAGTTTCTGCATCTCCTGACTGCTTCAACTTTGCAAGGCTTATGAAGGGTGCTTCGGGATCCTTCCTGTCAAACCTCTCCACTAGTCTTCTAGTGAACTCAGCATAGGTGGTCAAATTTTTGTGTACCAAAGTAGACAACCCATGGAACCACCAATTGTGTGCTTCTCCCTCAAAGTGCAGTGCTGTGATCTTGATGGCTTCAACTTCAGGGACTTTGTTCAACTGGAAATAGATATCTAGCTTTTCCACCTATGCCTTGGAAGAACTAGAGGATGACCCATCAAAATTGGGCAAGAAGATCTACCCATAGTGTGATGTCTACCATGAACGAAACCACCATCTCTATACTGCTACCATGGCCTCCTTCGGTCCTTGAGATGGAAAAAGTCTTGAAAACTCAAATTATCCTTGAATCTCTGACTCTGAGAGTCATAATCCATAAAGTAACTGTCAAGGGAGGCTTGCTCTTGTTTTCCTTCATTCTCCATAGCAAAGAAGGTAGGAATAATGGAGCATTGTGAGGCTTGTGGAGCTTGTGGCAGGCTCACCGGTTGACTAGTCCCATAATGAGACATGTCAGAGCTTTCCCCTTGATGGAATCTCCCAAGAGCCTCCCTCAGTCTATCCACCCTCATCTCCTTGATCTCCTTGGCAAGATCTTGCATGGCCCCTAACAGAGCTCTTACAAAATCTTCTCCTTCTTTATCACTAGTAGTTTCAAGGGCTTTACCCTTGTCATGATCTTCAGTAGTGTAGTCATACTTCTTATGACTTTTGTTCTGATATATCTTCTCCCTCTTAGTAAGAAATTCATCTTCTTCTAAATGCAACATGGTAGTAAGGCTCCAAGGCAAGCATAGGCTATGCCAAGAAAGGAGCTTTGATACCACTGTAATGTTCCCACTTGGGGATTGCACAACAAGATTGGAAAAATAACGCACTTCCTGGAATATTGAAGTACAGAAATGAGTTTGCAACCCTTGGATCCCTTAGATCAGTAGATCTAGATTCTAAATCCAAAAGGGGAGCAAAAACAAATCAAACTAGGTGTGGTAAATAGGTCTCCCACAACCTAGTCTAACTGGAAAACATCCTACAAGAGGGGTTGTAGCTATGCACAATAAGTAGCTTCAGGAATAACGCAGTATTTGATAGTATCAGTAGGAAGCCATCAAATATAATCAATAAATGGATGTACAATAGAAAATCAGAAGTAAAGTGAAGCCCTTTCAATATACAGTAAGCTACATGAGACAAGAGAGCAAGATAGCTTCATAAAAGAAAGCTGCAACATATATATATCAACAGTAAAGGCTCAACAATATTATTTTCATGAGCTGTAGCAGCTGTAAATTACAACTTAGATCTAGGACAGATCTGTGGATAAAAAATTTTTGCACTAAAAATTGTCATCCTGACATTCTGCTATGTGTATGAGCTCATTATCACTCATACTTCCTCCTTTGCAAGTCTAACATATCAGTTCTTCATTTCAAGCCTTGAAAATAAGAGAAAATTTCTTAAAAATCTCTTTAACTCTGGTATTGCACTTTCTCTCTATCTTTCCTGCGGTCCCACACCTAATGTTCATGACTCCTGCATACCTGAACACACTTTCTCTATGTTATGGGAGCGGACCCCTGTAAAAGATTAAAAAGGCACAAGTAAACTCAAAAAGCTCATTTTCAGTAAATTCTAGAAGCCTCTAGAAAGAATCTTGC
Source organism: Pinus albicaulis (assembly GCA_034641835.2). NCBI lineage: Eukaryota > Viridiplantae > Streptophyta > Pinopsida > Pinales > Pinaceae > Pinus > Pinus albicaulis. Next base: position 2,531 of record JAXQQM020069474.1, read on the forward strand.
AGTGGAAGAATCGCTCTTTTGAGGTTCATGTATCCCTTACCTTAAGGAGCTAACCCCTTAAAGTGAGGAGCTTATCCCCTTGAAGGAGGATTCTATCCCTTCGTAGTTGGAACTGAAACCTCCTCTTTTCCACTATAAAAAGAGGCATTGGGTAGCCTCAAGGGCAGTTCAAGCTTTAGAATTACTTGAGATTAAGTGCTGTTGGGATTCAGACTCATTTAACTGAGATTTTTGCGAGGAGAGATCACATACATCTATCTGTCTCGGTTGGAAGAGTGCAAGGCTTGTTAGAGTAGAGGAGATTCCTGCTTTGGACCCTGGGAAGGCCTGTTCAACATTAAGGCTAAGGTTGTAAGGTTTTCCTTCTTTCAAAGTTAATACAAATGAATTCATTTTTCTCAATAAGCTGTTAATTAACTGTTTATTTCATGGATTCCTTGATCACCATGATAGGCATGATTTATAATATTTACTATATAGGTGATATTTAATGTTTGTTTGTGACTGCAGCTTCATAAAGATAACTCCTTCAAGTGCACGAGGGACAACTACTTCGAACAAGCATTGGATCTACGGTAAGTCCTTAACACCTTTATAGTATTCTTTTGTAAATCGCATATGTTTAGAGAAAGATAGGTTTATTTGGCTGTTTGTTGCTAGATTACCTTTTGGTACTAGGGAGAATGATCTTGTCCACATGATTGATTAATCCGCCCAACAAATTGGCGACTCCGCTGGGGAAAGATTCTTGTTGTTTTTGGTTCTCCTTTATTTTGATTTGAGGAAAATTTTTTCCTCATTTTTGATTGATGGATATCTGCTTGGGTAGCTTAGGTTTTCTTTGTTTTTGAAAAATTTTAAATCCTTTATGTTTTTCTTGAACTTTTCTGGGGACCGCACTTTGTTCTTTTGCACAGTGCGGGCAATTTCGCACTTTCCTTAAGTAACCAATGCAGGACCGCACCTATTACTTCTTGAAGCCTACAGAACCTGTTAAAATTTTGGAAAAACTCCAGATTTCTTTTTTCAGTTTATCTTTAATTTGATTTAGATTTTTTTAGTATCTACCCAGATTGGCGTAGTTTCTGTCAAAAGCCTTTTGTGAATGAGTTCCAGCAGTATTTATGTTTTTGATGATTTTCTAGAAGTTTTGCAAGTTGGATTGATTTTCGTTTGGTCTATGTAGTGACTCAAAGCATTAGAAGTTTGAAATACCTCAAATTACATTGGTCTTTTTGCCTTCTTGTTGAGTCTGACCTGGTTGTGAAATCCATCCTTTATTGAGAAATAGATCTACTTGTTTCTTTGCAAATCTTCGAAAAAACTTTGTTATACGTTTTGAATTTCATTTTTATAAAAGGAAACATATCTGGATGTTTTTTTATTTGTTTGTTATTCTAGACAAATAGATCCTTAGTTTACTGAACAACTAAGTAAAACATTCTTCAAAAAATATTAAAGCTTTTATTCAATTAGATTTTCAAATTTTGTTGATCTCAAGATTCGTTTTTGTAGTTTTGAGTGCTTTTAAAATTTTTAGATCTCTTTTGAAGGAAAGTTGTTTTTGTAGTTTCAACTTTTGAAAGTGAAAGGATTTTAGTGTGAGCATTGATAATTTGTCTCGTTTTGTGTTCTTGTTGGAAATACAAAAATATTTTCTTCCCGTTATTCTTTATGTTCAAAGAAAGAATTGTCTCTTAAAAATAATTGCATTCTCGAACTCTTTCTTTAGCTAGAATTTCATTGAAAGAAAACGAATTGATTATCATTTTTAGGTGCATTTTTAGTGTTTTTGGAAGTTGAGTCTTCACATCATCAAAGTTTCATTTCCATACCTATTGACTTAAAGAATAGCCCATAAAAGTAACGCTTAATTAAAATTCATCTAATAATATTTTTATTTCTAGGGCTCTTACCACCAATATAGCTTAGGCTAGTATCTTGGAGTAGGGAGTAATTAACTCTTCAAGATAGTAAAAACAAACAAGTAGATAAATCTTGCGGTAGGAAATAAATCCAATTGTAATTGGTACAATCTGGGAAGCTTCTCTTAAAGGAGTTAATCACGAGATCATGTCCGAACCTTTGAGACAATCAATTCTGTTTCATTGGGAAAGATAGAAGATTCTGCACGCATTACAAATGGTAAACCTCGGATTAACCATTTTTGAGGAGCCTGGGGTCACTTGTCGGTAAACCTCGGATTGACCATGTTGAGGAGCCTTCGAGGGGATTGAGCTTTGTTACTCTGCCCTTGCGTGTGGGATCGGATCTTAGACTGTTCCCCCAATTGTATTTGTTACTGTTGGTAACCTTAGTGTCCATAAGCTTAAGATTATTTCCGAAGGTTACGATGAAGGAAAGATCTCACTGTACCTGGAGCAGATGTCGACTAGACTCACTTGGACTCTCTGGGGGGTTTCTCTTCACATGAGATGGTTTTGTGAAGAAACTTGTGCCAGTCTATTTCATTAAGCAGGTTGTCAGGGTAACTGTTCCAACCGCCCTTTCTGTATTAAATTTCCACTAAGTTGGATTTCATCACCAACTAGTGTTTTCAGTACAGGAAGTTATTGTTTGTGTGTGGTTTGAACTCTTAGATTTTTAGGCGTGTGATTTAGCCGTTTGTTTCTTTAGAGACTTTAGGTGTTTTTATTGAGATTTTCTTTGTTTGTGTGTGATTGGTTAATATTTAATCATGGAAGAATTACTGAGGAAATCCCGAAGACTTTAGGGGAAGCCCCCTGAATATACACCAAGTCAACTTGAAGGGATGCGTGCTCTAGTATCATCTAGTAGCAGTAGAATTAGATCAAAAGAAATTGGAAGTTCATCTATAGTTGTTTATCCTGATCATCAAATACCCACAACAGAACACATTCAAGAACCAATTTCAGTTTCGGAAGTTACTGGTAGTATTTCTCCTTCTAGTGAACTAGCTGACGAACCTGAAATTTCTGGGCCTGAAACTGAACATTCTATTTTGGAAACATCCTCAGGATTTATTACACCAACTTCTAGTGATCCTGGTTCACCTAGGGTAAGAAATATTGTTACTGAAGATCTTCCATCTGGCCTCATTTCTATTGAAGAACTTGCTAGTCCAGACGAAGAGACATCTCTTCCTAAATCTTCTCAGTCTTTAAATATTAGGGAGCTTGAATCCATTTTCTATAGCCCTATTCGGACTGACGCTTGGTATCTATCTTTGAATTTTTTTTTAGAAAATCCGGGTCTTGCTTTTTCTCCACCTCGAATTCCATTTCATCCTATGCCCAGAGGTTACTATCCTTCATCCATTATGGCAGGAGAGTCATCCATGTTTTCCCAGACACCGCAAGCATTTTTACATGGTGGTCCTTCTGTTCCTTCGGGATATCAGGCTCTGTCTGGTACTTTCTCTGGAGCAGCTCCTCGACCGATTGAACAAGTATTATCATCTGGTCTTAATGGAATTAAAACTAAAACGTCGAATGCAGAGAAAATATTTATGATGTCTGGTAATATTCCGAATCCTCAACCCCAACGCAGTTAGTTACCGCTTGGAGGACAATTTTAGGGAAGTCAGTTACCGCCTGGGGGGCAACCTCAGGGTAGCTTTTTCCCAGGACAAACTACGGGACAATATTATTTTTGAGAACAACCTCAAGGATAATACATACCTCAAGGTTATCAACCTTTAGGATAGTACATACCCCAAGGCCAACCCCAAACTCAATATGTTCCTCAAGGTCCTTATCAACCCTAGTTTTAGTACGCGCCTCAGGGTTATCAACCTCAAGGTCAGTACCCAATTCAAGGTTTCCAACCGCCTTTTGGTCAATCATTTGTACAAGGAGCCGGAAATTTTCCACTTACTTATCAACCCTACGTTCAACTAGGCTATGGTCCTTATGTACAACCTTCTACGAGACAATACCCAGGAATGAACATGGTGTGGGATCCGTCCCAAAATCAACAGACTATGTAACCTAATGTGCAGTTGTCTACTCAACCTGGACAACCTTTGGTTTCTGGTCCAACCCAACAACCTGTCCAGCCTACTATTCAAACCCCTGCACCTGGTTCTGTTCAGCAGTCTGGGCCTAGTACACCTCAGACTCCGCCTCAAACTACTGCAACTGCTACAACATCTGTTCAACCTATAAAACCTGTCTCTGGAGTATCTGTAACTCCATTTTATAATATCTCTGCATCCATGCAAATCCCTCAAGTCTCTGTACCCCAGTCAGGACCTATAGTTCAAACTTCAGTCCAGATACCTGCGGGACAAGATGGTACAAGTACGATTGTCACAAGTCAACCGCAATTCACGTATCAACCATACTAGGGACAGTCTCAATTCGGTCCCGTTTCACAAAACCCAGCTTATCAATATCAACCGTACCCTGGCTATACTTATCAACAACCTCAACAACCCCAGTTTGGTCCGGTTAATCCTGGTTTCCCAGGAGGTTACACAATTCCTAATGCAAATCCGATTCCCAGTTATCCTGGGTATCCTCCTCCCAGAACTACTTTAGCTACTCAAGGTTTTCGCGACCCTAACCATCAGTTACCATTTATTGCAACTTTGGATTTACCTGATTTAACACGCCTTACGAATGATCCAATTTTCTATTATTTGTACTGGCCACCAATGCCGCATAAGTTGCCCAGTGATATACCAAAATTCGAGGGTAAATCAGGAGAGGATCCATCAAATCACGTTATGACTTATCACCTCTGGTCTGCGTCTAATTCAATAATTGATGATTCAATTCGCTTACGTCTTTTCCAAAGAACTCTTATTGGTCTTGCCGCCAAATGGTACATTGAGTTACCACGAGGCTCTTTTAATAATTTCAGTCAGTTAGCAACTGCCTTCTTGACTCATTTTCAGTTGCCTGTCAGATACGACAATGGCACGGAACTATTAACTTCACTAAAGCAATCCACGTCCACATATATTTCTGATCATATTCATGAATGGCGACGTAGAAGGCGTTTGGTGAAAGTTTACATTCCAGATCAAATTTTGGCGGAATGGTTTGTTAAATAATTGTTACCAAAAATCACTGAAGATGTAGCTAAGGCTGGAGTTGTTAATGAGGAGCAATTCATTTCTCAAGCTCAGTACCTCGACCTCGTCTATACAAAGTCAGGTATTTTACATGAAAAAATCCCTGATCTTCCAAAACAAGGTCAAATAATTGCAACCCCTTCAGGGTCTCATGCCGCTGATGGTATGATTGGTACAGTTAATACTAAAAGCAAGAAGAAATATTCAAATAATTCTTCTCCTATTATAACTTTACCTGATTCCCCGAAAGGAGAGTCTTCCCCCAAAATTTCTGCCGACATTCATGTCGTAGAGACATCTACGTCCAAATCTAAATCCGACAGTAAAAAGAAAGGGAAGAATAAAAACAAAAAGAATTCAAAAGATAAAATTGATAAAAATGAATCTAATGATGAAAAACGCAAGCCTCGCTATCCTTGTTACATTTGCGACAAGGATCATATTACTAAAGAATTCCCACATTGAGTAGAGGTTTCAGAATTCGTTAAAGGTTCATAACAACCTACTGTCTTGAAGGATCCTTTTCCCACTCAATATAGTAAGATGGTTGGTTCTACCTCGAATACCTCAGAAGAACCTATTCTAATGATGTCTAATGTCAAGATTGCGACGCTATCGCAAGATTATGGTAGTAAGAATCCTGTTGATGGTAAAGAAGTATAATCTTCTAGTGCAAACACATCAACTACACCTCCTCCTGTTTCTGGTCCACTATAGATCAAGAAACACAATCTAGACTTAGTAATCAAACCGCCTGCTAAAGGTGTTCTTCATAAATCAGCTTTCAATCCACATGCGAGAGCTGCTCAGAATTAAAACATTGTTGAGGACTTAACTATTTCCCCTTCAGCAATGTCGGCTTTGGAAGTGCTGCAATCGTGTCCAGCACAGCGTAAATTACTTTTGTTATCCATAGGAGCTGTCGATATTCAGGACTCAAACCTAATAATCTTTGATTTAGAGAATAGTACACCTCGCCTACCTCACCAAATGGCTTTCAAAATTCCAGTATTAGTAAAAAACAGACCGATCTTTCGGACTGTGATTGATGAGGGAGCTTCAACGTGTATTATGTCGATCCAGTGTTGGAAATCGCTTGGTTCTCCTACACTCAATCAGTCTCCGACAATTCTAAAGGCTTTTGATGGCCGAGGTTTCCATCCTTTTGGTATTTTGCAGGATTTACCCATAGGGGTCGAAGGTAAAACCGTAAATCTAGATGTGGAAGTGGTTGATGCCCCTCTAGATTACAACCTTCTCCTGGGTCGTAGTTGGTCTTATGCTATGACTGTTGTTGTTTCTTCGGTCTTTCGGCTTATAAAATTTCCACATCAAGGAAGGATCATTACAATAGATCATTTAACTTATTTTTCTTCCGATCCAGCCTCTACAGAAACAATCCAGCACGTCGGTAAAACGACTATCCCTTACAAGGATGTTGGAGTAGGTTTGATTAAAGATTCTAGTTTACTAGGAACTTTTTCCTTTCCTCCTCCTAATGTATTGCCTTCTATCGCAACTATTCATATGATTTCGTCAAATACTATTATGTTTGATGATCCTTGGATCATACCTTCCAACTCTGAGTTCGATTCATTTGATGGCATGATGCCTTTGAGTCCATTTGAAATTGCATATCGGGTTGTACAGTCACTTTCCAACCCCTCTTCAACCAAAACTGATCCAATGAATGGGATCCATGAAGAATCACTTTCTATATCTAGTTCAACCACAACGACATTTCCTGATCTTGTTCATACTGATGAGCAGATTCGTGAACTTTTGTCTGTTGACGATTTACCATGGGAAGATCTACATCACCGATCTTCGTTTTTATCTAAACTACATCATTTTGAAGATGATTTCACTTCTATTTTTACTAATGAATATGTCAAAGAACCGTAGAATCCATTGCGAAATCCTGATTCTGAGTTAAATTTGGAAAATATCTCTCAAACAATTCCAATTGAAATTTCAGTGAGGCCAGGAATAATTGAAAACATTCATATAGGTGCTTGTTGTATGGAAGATTAAATTCAAACTTATAAAGCCCTATTTCAAGAATTCCATGATGTGTTTGCCTGGTCATATGAAGAAATGCCAGGAATCAATCTGTCAATTTTCGTACATGAGATCAAGACTTACCTGGATGCCAAACCTGTCCGTCAACGTTTACGCCAAATAAGTCCAAGAAAAGTTGCTGCTATCAAAGCCGAAGTTGAGAAATTACTTCGTGCAGGTTTCATTTATCCAATTCCTTTGACCGATTGGGTATCGAATATTGTTTATGTTAACAAAAAACAAGGAACGATAAGAGTATGTATCGATTATAGGGATATTAATCGAGCTTGTCCTAAAGAAAATTATCCAACCCCCTATATCGATCAAATTAATGATGATTGTGCCCGCAGTGAAATTTTTTCCTTTATGGATGGTTTTTCTGGTTACAATCAAATAAACATACTCCCTGCTGATCAACCAAAAACAACTTTCATTTGTCCATGGGGGACATTTTCTTATTGCAAACTACCTTTTGGATTAAAGAATGCTGGGGAAACTTTTCAAAGGGCTATGTCTTACGCATTTCATGAAATTAAGCACATTGTGCAGCCTTATATTGATAATTTACCTACTCATTCATCGCGTAGGGTCGACCATCTCACTCATTTACGAGCAATCTTTATGAGATGTAGGAATTATCGAATTCGGCTGAATCCACACAAATGTGTTTTTTGTGTAGAATCGGGTTGCTTACTGGGATTTATTGTTTCAAAAGAAGGCATTCACGTTGATTCGTCGAAGGTCGGGTTATTGTCAACAATGAAAATGTGATTTACTATCTTAGTCAAAATATGCATTCGACTGAGATCAAATACACACATGTGGAGAAATTGGCCTTGGCAGCTGTTCAAGCTGTCCAAATATTTCGACACAACATCTTATTACACAAAACCATTGTAATTTATGACTGTAACCCTATGATGTACATCTTGACCAAACAATTGCTAGGAGGCAAGTATTCCAAATGGATAGTTATCCTGCAGGAATTTGACTTGGAATTTGAAAAATCCAAGGCAAATAAATCTTTGGTTTTCGCCGAACTGATGTGTGATTTCCCCTCTACTGATACTGAAACTGTGGCGGAGCAACCCATTGTGGACGAATCCTTGTTTCTTATCAGTACACTTGATCCTTGGTATGGGGATATTATAGTTTATCTCCAAACCCAATATTTTCGGCCTGAAATCTCACAATCTCAGCGACGGAAAATACGTTTCCAATCCCAACAATACAATATTATTGGTGATACACTCTATCGTCATAGAGCGGATTCTGTTTTTCGATGCTGTCTTATTCATGAAGAAGTTGAGAATGTTTTAAATGACTGCCATTCTGGAGAATATGGCAGTCATATGTCTGGGTATGCCACAGCCCAAAAGATATTGCGCGTTGGTTATTTCTGGCCGTCGTTATTTAAATATTGTATCTATGCAGTCCGGAAATGCCACAATTGTTAGGTTTTTGCTCGTAAAATGCGTGCACCACCCGCTCCTCTTCACCCTATAATTGCTGTCAATCCTTTCGCAAAGTGGAGTATTGACTTTATTACATGTAACCCTCACTCGGCCGGGGGAC